>JAOXYB010022402.1:0-33208 GCA_028565635.1 Phoronis ovalis | reverse complement strand
CCGAATTGGATGTCCGGACGTTTAGCCCCAAGATACGCCGTCCGGTAACCGGACGTTTAGCCACTCCGTATATACTATATAGCCCATAGGATTATAGCCATGGTTTTGGCAGTTCAGGAGATTTTATACACTTCCTTGAACATACATATACCAAAGAACCATTTGTGCTCAAAATGTTCCCTTGTTTCTAAAGAAAACAAATGCCATACTGCAAAATGTCTCTACAACTGAGCTTAGTAAAGTCATGTATTCAGGGCTAAGCAGTGACGATACCATACAGAAGCAGATTTCGGTCTATTCTTAAACTAGAGTATGTACTAAAAATGTCAATAAAGATGCTTTAGCCACAACAAACACATGTACTACATTAGGAATCCGGTTTAAATAGCTTACACCAGTTGATTTACAATTGCTACTAGTATTTTCAAGTTTACACTTATTATGAAGTCTCTTGTTTTGTCATTTTACAGGTCGTCATCCATGGCCTGATGATGTCACTCTGTATCAACCATATGAAGGTAGCCAAATATTGCTGCCCGATGCTGCTAGTTGCCTGAGTGTTAAGACATTTTTAAACATGTGTGGTCTCAGCTACAAAACAGAAGTCAGACTGAATGCAGAAGAAATGTCGCCATCAGGTAGGTTATAACCTGGTTAGTACAAAGTGTTGGTGGCATTTCATTGATGCAGAGTTGAAAAAAGTAATTTTTTTCTAACCATTTTATTTTCCCAACAGGAAAAATTCCATTTATTCAAGTTGGACCGCTATTGATCTCAGAGCTGGACCCAATAACTGCTTTTGTGAATGCAAAGGTATGTTGTAGCAACCATTAAAAATGACGTACATTAAGTATTGATAATATGAAAAAAATATTCTAGACAGATCTCCAGTTGCAGGTATTTTCTTTTCTACATCTGGTAGTGTTTATTGGCAGATGCAGATACTCGAACAGTTCTGATGGCAGTCAGATTTTGTGAAATCTAATTACTGTATGCTGAGATTCTCAGACTATAATATAGAACAAAAAATGTTTACTAAGACATAAACTTACTATACTTTGTAGTAAAACGTTTCACAGAGCTTCAAATACAATTTCATTATGTTTTCATGAAATTTGCAGCAAAACTCAGTGGTGATGATATCTATGAAATAGGATAACAATTTTAGTCAAATTTTGTAATTCAAGACCATGAAAAATGGTTCATGGGACTATTTAGTGGCTAAATAAGAATACTAGTGAAATATATGACAAGCATGAACATTTGTCAAAATTAATATAATTAATATGCTATAATTATTCCATAGATTTCACCACTAGTGTGCTATGTTGTGAATTTCATGATATTTGGATTGCTAGTTTTATCAAACACAATTCTGCGAAAATGAAGGATTACCTCCTAAATAATATAATCATATTTTTTTTTGTTTAGGGTCATCAGCTTAGTGCACACCTGAGTGAAACGGAGAAGGCTGAAATGAAAGCATACATGGCCTTAGTAGAAAATGTTTTAACAAATGCAGAGGTATATATGTTTTCAATACCTGGAAAGCCTGCTGTTTCTTTAGTCTGAGGGCATAACTTTAAACACTGTCATTTTTACTCAAAATTATACATATTTAGTATTCTAGTACATGCAGTTTCATTATAAAAATAAATTTCAATTGATTGAATTATATTTCTTTTTTCTCTTTTAGCTGTACTTAACCTGGTGTGAGCCAACTGTTTGCAATGAGGTACGTACTGTCTTAATAGTGTTTATTTGCTGATTTTTTACCTATTCATATTAAATAAAAAATAAAGTGCAGAATTTCTTTTAAAAACTAGCACGGAAACCATTTCCTCTAGGAGAGAAAAAAAAATTCCAATGGAAACATTATATCCATTCATTTAAGCAAATTGAAAATGAAAAGATGTCATAATAATAATAATACATGATAATAATAATATGTTCACTTTTAGGTCACAAAGCCTCGATACGGAGTGCATCATCCCTGGCCGTTGACATGGATTCTACCACTTAGAAAGCAACTGCAAATTAAAAGAAAACTAAAAGCCATTAACTGGTGGGATAAAAGTTTTGAAGAGGTAGGTACACACATTTTGATATGTTTAAAAGTATGTTTGCTGATTTGTTTTGTATAATGTTTGCAACAAATTAATAACCCAATGCCAGTAGTTTGGTTGGAGATTAATAAGAGTTGGGTTAGCAACAGAACAGCTGTTTGTAATACAGAAAACAATAAGGGGTCTACACACTGTATAAAGATGGAAGGCAGACTCTCGAGAGGAAGTCTTGCGACGTGTGACAGCTGAGACACACAGCCGCTAAATATGACACTTAACTTAATAGCATATAGTGGCGCAAGCAATCAGTTTCTATCAACTTGTTATTTTCTGTGATACAGTAGAAAGCTTTAAGCTTGCAGTTGCAAGGGTGCTTTGAAATAAGAAACTGACCAGGAAATTGTTGGCTCTAAGTGTTATCTTTTTTTTTTTAGGTATGCGATGATGTTCAAACATGTGTCCAGTCGCTATCAGAAAGATTGGGAAAATCTCGATACTTTTTTGGTGAAAGGTAAGTATTAATTAAAATGGAATTTATTCTAACACTATCAAAAGCTATAAAAACCTGAAGCTATTCCTGATATTCAACCAACAACTCAAGATTGTGAAAGTCTACTTTTATTTCTCATGCAATTTGAAGAGACAGTGTATAGATGAGGTCACCAGTAGTGCTATAAAGATGAAAATCTTTTGAGGTTCTCTGGCAATCATTTGTCACTGATAAATGTATGTTAGTAGATGTCTGATTAATTTTATTTTGTAGATTTGTCATGTTTTTTGTTTGTTTGTAGACCTACTGAACTGGATGCCTTGGTGTATGGTCATTTGTTTATGCTTCTGACTACATCACTTCCAGTCCCAGAGTTTGCTGTTATAGTACAGAAATTTGCCAATCTAGGAGCCTATGTAAAAATGATAGATCAGACATATTTTAGAGAGACTGAGCTGTGTCCAGATTACTACAGATGACAAGGAACTGTGTGAATTATTCTACAAAAATTATCTTAATATCAGTAGTAAAAGTTATTGTAGTGTGCAACTTAGAAAAGATTGCCGAGGTACAAGTTGGAATGTTAGTGACAAGAACGTATGTACTATGCAGTTATTTAGAGTAAATATGTGTACCTTTTCATAAACAGATAAACATGGTATAGACAAAGAATTGTTGCGTCTGGGTTTATTCTTTTCAGAACAAGTATTCTATTTTTAATTACATTACATTAATTTAAAATTATAAGAAAAACCTTGAAGTTCTCAATTTTTCTGTCACATTTAGAATACAAAAAGCAAATTTTTCCTTTACATATACAATGAAAAGTTTCCTTACTGTAAGTGCTATTGTGCTTTTGTTAAGAACACTACTAGTAATGTCCTATGATCAGAATAGCATTTTGAAAATTGTAAAAGGTACTGTTTGGAAAATTATTTCCTTGTTTATATGCAAACAATTTTTGAAAAGCCCAAGATATATAAAATGCTACTCTATAAGGAACTTTCACCATATTTCAAGCCCTTTAAAAGTATATCATTAGCATATCTCAACACTAAATAAGTGTGATGTTTCCATATGTATCTTCATCAGTATACTCTTTCGTATGCTTTCATTAGATAATTTTGTGGCACAAGTCCAATTTTACCATGAAGTTGTCCAGTCATCCAGAAATACGATTCATATTCTCGACTAACGATTTGCATAACATCTCCTCGGTTGAATGATAACTCGTTATCCTCAGCTGCTGTGCAATCCCACATGGCCATATAAAGGTTATCAATGTCATTGTCTGCAAGAGGAGATTCCTACAAAGCAGAACAACGCGAAATGTGACACTGCAGGTTATAATTGATTATTATGTAAATTAATTTTATTAAAAAAAAATCAAATTTCATATCTAGTTAGGATGTTAAATATCATGTGATCATGGTCAACCACGGGCAGAAAATTATAGACTTAATTAAAATTTTTGGTTTAAGATAATAGTACAGTACCATACTGCACCTTAATTTTTAGTTAACATTCTGTTTCTTGCCATGGCACAATTTCTGGTACCTATATTGTTTGAGCTATTTGATATTTGCATATGTCAATACCTTTGTCTCAGGGGTAGCAGGTAGTGACCTAGTTCCCTTAATACTTGGGCGTGTCTCTGCTTGAAAGGCTCCTGGCTCTGCAGGTGGTTCTCTGGTAGGTGTTGGAGGTAATGGTGACCTAGCTCCTTGCGATTTCACTCCAGGCCTTGGTGTATTTGGCACTTCAGGTGGTGCTAACATGTTTTTAGTAGTATCTGCTGGAGCTTTCAGCATAGGCCTTGGCGTATTAGGAACCTCTGGAGGTGCCTCTTCCGTATCGTCGTAGATCTCCTCATCGTCTATTTCTTCTACAGGTGTCGAAGATCGATGTCTGAAATATCCAGAATACTAATTAAAAATTCTCATAAATATTCACCTCTGATACTACAACGAGCTTTAAATGTCAGTAGACAATCTTGATAAAGCTTTGCTTAAGATATAAAAACGAATCTGATACTTTCCAAGTGTAAATAATTAAAGATGTTCACAGAGGGCGCTACTGTTGCACGTATTAACTGTCTGACAAACCCATTTTTATTAATAAAATTACCAGAAACCGGGGCTAGTATAAATTATGGACAGTAATAGTTTAAGGATGAATAAATCGATGCAAGACTATTTCTTTTTTTCAAAATGGTTTCTTATATTTAAATTCAAACATTATTTATGCAAGATTCTGCCAAAATTGAGACCCTTAGCAGCACATGTATGAAATAACATCTCTTATAACACTGTTTAAAGTGACAATTTAATTATCCCAATACCCATTGCCTCAAGATTATGGCATGTACAATGCTAGGATTGCTGACTAAACATCCTCATGCAGCTACAACTGTAATTAATTAAAATTGTCCGAAATGTGCTTGGCTAATCAAACTTTCAAGGTATTTTTTTTACATAAAATGCTAATTTTATAAAAATTTAGAGTGATTACATCAATGGGTGCAGACCTGAAATTTCAAGAAGTTTGAAATGCAAAAAAGGTCAGACATGATAATTATTACTATTATGCTCTGCTGTTAAGTTTACCTGGATAGTTCAACTGAATTTTGCAAACTGGATAGTTTTTTAACACATTTCTGCTTGCTGCTCAATGTTATGATTGTTGCAATTAATATAACAAATACTGCTTCAGACAGGTTAAACCTCATCATGTGAAGTCTGCTAATTTCTAATTTAACCCAATTTCACCAAGTTTAGACAACTTGTCAGCTCGACTGATTTCATGGTAACTATAATTGTTATTTTAACTTAATATCTGAACTAAGAGCTTATACTAGTCCATGGCCATTCACCTATGTTGAAGTTATTGGTATCTGCAAATATTAACCTTTTAAACATTGACCAACTTTTTTATAGCCAAGTCTTCCTGTTTTACATTACATAGGACACGCCCCAGAAACATGCTTTACTATTAATAGATATTTTTATTACTATAGGTATTTTGTTCTAAAATAGGGGAGTCTATCTAAGAATTAGCTAACTACAAAAATGGAGTGTCACATGCACAGTGATTGTAGACATTGTTTTACTAGCTATTACGATTAGTGATACCTCGTGTCTTCTTGTGTTTGTAGTTCATTTGCATCTGCTCCTGGAAGTTCATAAATTTCCTCTTCAATAATCTCTTCATTAGGTGTTATAAGTTGGCTTTGCCCATCATCATACACATCATCACCTGGTTGATCGGTAGGGACAGAGCTAGCTTCATCATATACCTCCTATACGAGTAGTTAGGAATTAAACTTGTTTTTTGTTCAGTTTAATTGCTAGCATATTTACTAATTTTGGATATCAGGGTGCTATACATACATATCATGATTACACTAATGAATTCATCTTGTAACAAAAACACAAATTAGTAAACTGACCTATTAATCTAATTATATGGTTAGCTGCGCCGTATTATCGTGCTAAAATTTATTTTCACTGTACAGACAGCATAATCTCCACCAACTTATATCGATCTTTAATATGATATTATAATTATGTTGGCTTACTTCTTCCACAGGTACTGATGGTAGTTCTTTCTTTCCTTTGACTTTATTTACTTGTAATTCCTGGCATGCTTGCAAGGACTTTGCTATTTTTGTTTTCTGTAATGAATTCTTCACAACATTTGTATTTTGTGTACTTAGTTGTAGTTCATGATCTGAGATTGGTTCAATGTAATCTTGTTCTGAATCACTTGTCTCAAGTTCATTGCTGATTCCTGTGTCATAGAGTATGTGTTTTAAAATACAGTTAAAGTTTAATATCACATAACCAAAATTAATATTTGACCAGAATAGGGCCCTTCTAATTGTACCAGAGAGATTATGTGGACCAAATCATCATACGGATATATTATATATTCCATGGTAAAATACATTACTATATTTCATATTAAAAAAAAAAAATTATTTTGGCGCAAAATGAAATGATAAACTTGCGAACAATTCTTCCTCGAATTTTGATAGTGCAAATAAATTTTCCAGTGAATAAAAAACTGATATTTTCAATGCTAACATTGAATTCTAGGCCCCAAAAGCACAATTTTTTCCCATTATGCCTTGCTGGATGAGACTTGAAAGGCTTTATGGAACATTAGTTCCGTTTTTTTCTTTTTTTGAACTGAAATGAGCTAAAAGTTTAAAATTTGAATATTTCAACAGTTTTTTAATTGTCCAAATTCAACACAAAGATACAATTAATTTACCTATAGGAGTTTTCTGTAATTCTGTTGTAGCTTTGCTAACTTCGGCCACAGCATCAATCCAACTAGTAACATCCAATGGACTGATAGCAGTAAACTAAAATTAGTGGAAATATACTATGCAAAAAAAAGCAAGGAATGTAAACCACTAAGCAAATGAATCTAAAACTTTTAATTCTAAAAAATATTGAACATTATTTTTTAAAATGTCCCCGGATGCCAACAGATAGTAATATATTAAATATATATTTTTTTAACTGTTCCATTATTTTCTTAACTGCACTGGGTTTCTTGTTAATATAATAGTATAAACAATTTCCTGGAAAACAATAAGGTGTCCAAATGTCCTAACCAGCACGGTTTTCAAGCAACCACTGGCAGTTTTTTAATTGATTTCTTTTTTTACTGAATGAAAAAAATTAATTAAAACTTTATAATTAGCAACTCACAGTGTATGTTCGGTGTCCTGGGCAGACTAGTTCCAATCCACAATCTTTTTTGTTAGTAATACATGGTCTGGCTTCATAATCTAAAAGGATGTAACAAGCAAATTTGCTGATAATTGAATTGTGTGCTCAAAGAAGTTAAAAATAAAGTGGGCTAATTGTATTTAGCAATATGTTCAGTCTTGGAATAACTCATTGTGCTTCTTCATAAATTATCTAATCCAGCCAGGCTGTATGTTGTAAAAAGTAAGTCTTGATTCTTACCATCCAAAAGAAATGCCCCCTTTTGCTTCTTATCTTTAGGTGAAGCAAAGTAATAAAAGACATTATTCTTAATAATGCACCATCTCTTTTGATAAGGTTGCAACTTGAAAAGACCAGTATCTGCAAACAAAATCAGTACATTTTATCTGAAGTAGTATAGGTGCAGGATTAAATGCTTCCTGTCACCATGCAAAATTGACACATAAGCTGTAGATATATCAGGAGCAATGCTGTCTGCTTTTAAATTTGTGATAAAATTTAGAATTGACAAAGTGAGACTGAATAATGTTTGGAAAATTATATATGTAAACAGTACCATCCTTGTCCATTTACTAGTCAGTTAAAAATGAAACCATCTTGAAAAATAAAAATGATACCTTGTTTCCTTTTTTTCTCTAAATACCCTTCTTTTCTTGGTTGGGTAATAGAACTGGCTGACACACACTCTTTGACTTCCAGCGAGACTAAAAAGTTATAAGTTTTATTTCTTGCAAGTTGCACTAATGAAGTTGCAACAAAGGAATTTAAAAATGTCAAACCATGACTTTATTTAATGAGACATATGTTTAATGTAGAGCCACATAATTGACTTTAATTTTAACTTAATACACAAAAACCAAACAAACCTGAAGAAGTAACAACTTTTCTGACTATTATGTATTACTGTACATAGTATTGCCAAAGATAATTATAAGCACTGGGAAGGACTTATTTAGGCCCTAGGATTGCTAAGCTTGTATTGGAGAATTTACATCAGCATGGGGTGTGCAAGTTCAACAAATTATTCCAGTCATACATGCATATGCAGTATAGAGGAAGATACACTTGTGATTGTTACATTACCTACAATTCCATCATAAATCACTGTTATAAATAAAGGAAATGAATGTTAGTCGCTCTGTTAAATAGATCTATATTTAAAGGAACATTTTTATACATAAAATATTGTAGTATCCGTAAAAAAGAAATTAATACAAAAGTTCAAGCAGCAGAACATTATCTAGAATGTGAGAGATGTGCGTAAATTCTAAAAAATATTATGAAAAATTAGATAAAAAAATATAAATTTTATTGCTTTGTTAAAACTTCTGTTCATCTCGCCTTCTAGTTACCTTATAGGAGACTGATACTAAAATGTATTAATCAGTTATCACCAAACAATACATCAAACAAAGCATGAACACTATATGTAACAGACTATAGCAAATGAAACTTGTGGAAAAAGGTATACAAGAATAAATGTGTCTTTATTTTAAGATTCATATGTCATATTCGAGACATACTGCTGGTACTGAATAATTATAAATCAGAACACTGCAATAAAACAAAAGCCTATTCTGTTTGAATACACTTTTGCAAACACTTGGTGACACCACTGCTCACAGAGCTTTGAATGGTCCCATATTTGTGAGTGAAATGTGTGAGTACAGGGAGAACTGTGTATTTGTTCATTCACAAAATGTGGAATTATTGAAATGTTTTGATTTTGTGACCAGTGGCTCTACCAAGTTCAAGCAAATTGTCTAATTGGAACTTCTTGACTATTTCCTGCCTTATCAAGAATTTGCCATCAGCATGATACTATTATTTCCAAGACGGTTGGTGTAATTTTGTTAGTTTTTAAAATCTTGTACACCTTTACAGCTAGGATATATAAATCTCTTAGAGTTTTATATATTCTAGTTTAGAGCAAGAAGGAAAAGAAATGATTAGTTAGCCTACCACCCATGTCACCATAAGAACCTGCATCTAGGCTGTGTGTATCTTCATCATCTTTGCCAAATCCATCTGCACTGTGGCTGGGAGAGGATGATGTAGGAATAGCATTAGGATCTTCATAGTCAACTATGCAGAGAAAAAAACATCATTACAATTTACACAGTATGAAAATAGCACAATATGATTACACTTCCAATATCCAAAACACCAAAGTTCTCTCTATCGTTTTTCAATTTAATAACAATCATGACAATGTCTAAATAAAGTTTAATTTAATCAACCATGTAATAATCATAGCTATGGAAGAAAATTGGAACTGGCTAGTCATTTGACTTTAACCAGATATCGAGTATAAACATCTTCATGCATGCCATACTTTTACCTTGTTCAAATTCTTCTTCATCTACCTCTAAATTTAACCAATGCGGCTTGTCATTACGGATCTTTTGAATTTTCTGTAAAATATTTTTCTTCTCATTTTCCCCTTCAGTACCAAGCTGACAGTGGTTCAATGTTTTCGTCAAAAACTTCTGGACATCTAAAAAAAAATAATCAGAAAATCTTTACAAGTGTGTATAATACTTTAAGACTACGTACTGCTTTTTCTGAAATTTGTACTAGAATGGTATGATTGCAAAGGAAGAGCACAGGGATTGGGAAATCTGCATCGCGAGAAACAACTAACTTGCAAACATAAAACAGTTGGTCTACATTTGCTCCTTCAACTCTTAAAGCATAGTACTCCTACGAATATGGGATTATATAAAGTACTACTAAATATTGTTTGTACATTCAGGTTTTTTTTAATGTATTTATTTGTACCTCCTGATTTAACCAGTCTATTTAAATTAAAGATCTTACCTTCTAATATAGACCTAATATCATCATGAAATTCTGTTAACGATGACATTGTCACTGAAAAAGACAAGTGCGTTTTCACATTCTCCTTCCTGGTACTATTCACTTCCTGCTTTATTGATGAACTTCCTTCACCCATTAATTAACTTGTTTGTGATTGGACGAAGTCGGTGTAAGACATCCAATGACATTCATCGTTATAAATATTGTAAATATTGCAAATGGTGTACGAGATTCAAAGTTGTCGCGGATTAAAACATTAACAAGTATACGTCAGCGGTAAGTAGTATATTACATCGTAATAATTATAGAAAACTGTTCAAGGCATACTACTAAAATACAAATTTTGATAAAAAAACACAGTCCAAACCTTGCCCTGGGATCAACTCGCAACTCGGCCCAGGTTTAATACTGATGTGGTCCTGATGAGTGATGGTATAATTATAAACCATGCTTTTAATATGTAAATTTTTTAATTATGAATTCGTTTCAGATGATAACATGACTTCTGCATTTGCACTAAAGCCAGAAAATATTGTTGCTTTGAAAGAACCTGTCGTATTCAAGAACATGATTGATGATTGGCCAGCTTTTCAGTGGACACCAAGAACGATTGCAGCAATTCTAGGTCAACAAGAATTGGCATTCCGAATAGGTCCAAAAGATTGGTATGAAGATGGTAATGTTGTTGTTACATATCTGTAATTTATATATTAATGTAGCACAAAGAACACCAATATTGATAAAACATGCGTTAAAAGCAGCTCTAAAGCAGTATCATGGTGCCAATATGTTCCGCATTGTAAATTAAAGTTTTCACATGAATTACGTTAAATACATCAGCAAATTGTTTTTCAGTTGATGTATTAAAGCTAAACAATGGAAAAGTTATGTCAGTCAAAAAAAAATGTTTGCTATAAAAAATCAGGACCATACAAGTACATTCCACTTATCAATGGGATATTTGAAAGCCAGGAACACAGCAAAATAAAAACCTATCCGATAACTGCACATTTCCATTATCAGTTTGCATAAGTATTCTGTGATACAAGTTTATTTTGTTACGAAATTTTTCAGCATTGATAAACTGGATGAACTGTGAACCAATTTACATCATTTCTGTAACTGTTTCTTGAATTTGTAGGTCCATTGTTTGAAACTGAATGTCAGTATGAAAAAACAACAGTTGAGATGTTTTGTAACTGGTTGGAAAGTGACACTGCAAACGATAATCCATTGAGTGTCTTTGATCCAAGTCATTACTGGTGCTATTTAGATTATAAGTATATGAAGGATATCTTTGACAAACAAGAAATTTTACAGGTGAACATTGCGAAATAATTCTAGTGGAACATATTTTAAAATAATTAAAATGTTGGGTACAGTTAACTTGAATTGTAACCTCAACAAGATTTGTTACCATATTACTTCTGTTAGTTGAGCCACCCTCTAATACTTTAATTGCAATCATTTGGCAAATAATGTCTAATTTTTTACCTGTGTTTTTTTGTCCACTCACCAATATCCCTAATTTCATTTTCTGAACCACTGCAATTGTTACAAACATTATCTGGAAAAGCAGCTAAAATGATAATAACAACAAAATATTCACTAAAATAATAGCCTTTTTTTCTTAGCACTGTTGCATGATATTACACTGTGTGGTGCCAAATGTGTAATTAAGTCATACTTTTGTTTATTTTCAATCTAATTTTAATTCAATTACTTAAGCCATATAACAGTTACTAATAATTTCTAATAATTTCACCAGACAGCAAAAAAGAATGAGCGCCATTGACGGAGGTATTATTTGATTGTGCAAAAAACTAGCAATTATTAAAGTAATTTTCATATTTTGTGATAATGTTATTTGTAGCAAGTGGACTGGTCAAGTCTTGGTTATGAAGGCAGGCATGGTAGAGAGAGCACACTATGGTTGGGTTCGGCTGGTGCTCACACACCTTGCCATTTTGATACATATGGATATAATCTGGTGGGACAAATATATGGAAGGTTATTTCAACTAACTTTTAGTTTGAATGCTATTGCCTTTATGACCTTCAGTGGTGCCACATCATATCCACTGTGTAAAGTAAAATGCTTTCTTTACGTTTGCATCACTACTAACTATTTACATTCTGTAATACCATTTCCCTGAATTTTGTAACTCTGCATCATGCTACAGGCCTTACTGGAGTTTAATCAAGAGCATGCGACAAAAAGGTATCACACACAATTAATATAGAAAAAGTTATTAATTATTTTAGTGGGTAAATGTGGGGTGAAATGGGCCAAATTTATAGCATTCTAAATGAATAGATTTTTTGTAGGAAGCGATGGATTTTATTTCCACCTGATGACAACAGATTTTTATATCCTACAAGAATACCTTATGAAGAATCTAGTGTGTTTAGCAAAGTTAATGTAATGAAACCAGATTTTGTTAAGCATGCGAATTTCAGGGTATGTAGTTGTTTGGTGGATATATCTTCTGACATGCAATTGTATTTCTAGCGTTTATCAGTGGTATAGTGTTTTCTGATATAAATCACTGCCAGGCCTCAAGTTTTAGGGTAAACTAATATAATGCGTGATTTAAAACTAAACCACAAGCTATTCATTTAAATTACTGCCATGAAATTACTACAAGGGAGAGGCGGAGTTGAGCGGAGACAGAAAGTGACATTGAACCATGTAGAACATGAGTAATGTTTTTTTCTTCTTTTGCTGCCATTTGCATCGAAGTACAACTGTAGTACCATTGTTTAATGTACTGTGTCCATGATTTATTGATAAATTTAAACAGTTGGTGATGTGACATAATATTTTGTCTGAATTTTAAATTAAAATGAATGTTGTCCTAGTCCTATAATGCTTTTCCCTTGTACAGCAGATTAATAAAGCACCATAGAATTAGGTTTTCTTTTGTTGTTTCGATTGAAATGTGTAAATACGTTTACAAGGTAAGTATATATAAAGATTCCCATTGTGGTTATATTGAATTGTTCAAGTAAGTTGGATAATACCTGTTTTTAAGTATGAAGATACTACAAGGCCACAACTCGTTGGAAATGGTAGTAAGAATGATTGGAATAGCTGTGTGACATAAGACTGTGGGCAGAACATTATAATGTAAGTAAGTAAGTAATAAACTAGCTTACTCTGACAGTCAATTGTTCTTTTTCCAGTTTTGCACACCACATGTGATAACACTGGAACCTGGCGATGTGTTATATGTGCCCAGACAATGGTGGCATTTTGTAGAATCTCTGGATACAAGCATAAGTATTAATTCATGGATAGAATTGGTAATTGTTTACAATAAAATATAAGCACCCTTATGTCTGTTCCAGATAAAAATAACGTGAAGGCTAGGAAAGCCTCTCTAATTTTGCTGTTGGTAGATTTAAATTTGTAGTAGTCTTTAAGGAGTGCTGACCAAAAATTATTTTGTATATATTTTTTTTCTGCATTGAATTGTGAATGAAAATATACAGACTGACATTACAGAGATATGAAACTATGAAGTTCATAAGTTTTGGCCCTACTTTTATGTTGAGAATCACGTTGGTGAAAATGTTGCAAAATAATCAATGGTCCTAACGTATTATCTCAGTAAGTTAGTGCAGTGCACACAATTGCGTGATCACACTTTTGTAACCAAAATTTTATTTCTTATAAAACTTGTCAGAACACATCGTGTACAAAAATACATTTTGGAAAACATGTAAATATTATAAATAACATGATTTGTGTGCTACTAATAATCTATTCAAATCAACTTGTAAGTCAATGGTTGAAAAACTTTTTGGTGTTGGCGTGGGCCACTTCCTTTCCCTACCTTTGAGACTAAGTTTTGTCAAGATTACAATATATAACCACTTAGAACACATTTTTGTGCAGAATTTGTTTAAATTTTACCTTAAACAAATGTTTTAGCAGATATATGCTATCAACTTTTTACATGTAAACGTACTTGAGTAAACGTGTTACAACACATTCATAAACAAATCACTTATTTTGTGTCTTATGCAAGTCATTCATGCAGAGATATAACAATACATGCAATCAGACAATTATCTAGAATTTACAATAGCATTGTAAAAAAAAAATAGTTTCCACAATTATAACATTTTCAACCCACAAACATTTTGTTTTAGATACTTTTACTAAATTCTGTTAATTTTAAACATTGACATTGCTAGAGTGTTGTATTCAGGAGCAAAAAAAAACTCATGATCAACTGCAATTTACTGGTATTAGCAAGCAATAACTATGCTTTGCTTATGATTGTAACATGTTGATGTCTGCTATATTGCAGCCTGATGACAATATAGTGAGAGTGGAGGAGGCTGTTGCTAGAATCTTAATGACTGCATTAACTCCTCCTGAACATGTGGAGGACTGGTTCAATCCAACGGAGGTAAAACAATAAAAGCTTATCAGATACAATAGCACTCACTGACAAATCAGTAGTCGCTCTTTTCACTTATCAGCAACAGACTGCGTTGTTAGTGTCTCCTGTAGGAAAGTCACTACCAATATATTCCGAATGAAGTTGCTATTGAAGAGAACTGACTTCTACGTTAGAAGCATTCATCAAATTTTCTATTTTGGTTATGCAGTACCCTTTTATATTAACTACCAACAGATACTTGAAGAACACTGTTGCAGTGTGATAGGTATAGATAGCTGATAATCTGTAAGCTCTTTTAACTGTGACATGTAAACCGTATACTATCTTGTGACACATAAGCAGGGCTGTGTATGTCCGCTGATTATCGCATACAGTCATTGAAGATTTACCTAACTTGTTTTATGCAGACCCAATTTGTTGGACATTCACCATCTAGCAAGGACTATTTACAAGTTACACACATCAAATTCATTGAACACTTGTAAATTACCACTCGTAAATTGTCCATGCTAGATGAGCTGGTGGTGGTGAATGTTCAACAGTTGTATGTGATAATTGGTGGATGTTTAATAGGCAGCCCTGGAAATGTTTGATGAATTCTCTATGTGAACTGTTATTATTTTCTCTCCAGGCACTACCATCCCAAGCTGTCAATTATGCTTTACTGTCAGAAGCATTGGTACAAAGTAATGTAAGTTGGAATTTTAAGACTGCTAAAAATTAAAATACTTTTCAAAAATTCAGATCTAGATGAGTCTTTATTTGGAGTTCCTGTTAAATCATGAGTAATTGATTACCTCATGTATCCACTCTAAAGTTCTTGTCATGAAATATGTGTTTCAGCTACATCATTTTTCATAGGTAGCAATTATAATAGATTCAATATTTGTAGTAAAACAAGCTATGGTGAAATAGTAGGAATGACTCTATATATTTTAGATACAAGTTGTCCATTATTTTGGTAACAAATTAAAATATTCTCAGAAATAACTATACAAAAGTGATAACAAGCCACCTATAAATACGAATTAATAAATTTCAAAGACTCCCAATACTCAATTTCTTGCAAAAAAATGTTAAACATTTTAAATAGGAATTTTAGATAGCAATACAACTTGCATAATGGATTCACAGGTAATATGCAAATCCTGCGGGTGAACAAATTGTTTTGCTGTATAAATTTCTTATCCATAATGTTTAACATTTTCTTGTCAAGAAACTGAGTATTGGAAACTTCTGAAATTATCAGTTATTATATTTGTTAAGATTTTGTTTTCACTTTGTGTGTTTTGGAGAATATTTTATTACTCTGAAAAATACTGCAAATTCCTTTCATTGATACATTACGGGATAAATAGTAGTTCTAATTTTCATGCAATCACAAGGCCGTGACACAGGCCTCAGTTATAACAAAGATTATGGTGTATTGCTTTGATTTATCAGGTAAAGAAAGCAAAACCAACAAATACAGTGGAGGAAGTCGCATCAAAACGATTTAAACTTGATAGAAGTGATTCTAAAGAAATAAAGATTTCTACTGAAAATATTGTAAAAGTACAGAAAATAAAGCTAGAGCATTATCTTGAAAACTTACCAAACTATGACTGTTTGGGTCACAGTTCTGAAGAATTAACAAAGCCATCTAGTAGCAAACTGGTTGAAACAGATTCTTCTAGTAAAAACATTTCCGAAGAAGACTTTGTTAATTGTGTTGTTGACAGTGAAATTATGAAAATAGTATCATTAAAACTATTTAAGCTGCTTGATTCTTGAATTGAAATAAAACAGAAAGACATTATGTTTTGTGCCCCCACCAGAATGTGCTAGTATTGTTGAAGTGTGCTTGTAACTGTGTGGTTTATAAACTCAAATATTTTGTTTTAATTTTTTTAAATACTTATATGAGATGGCATAAGGACACAATTTACTTGTATAGCAACATATATTGTTCTAAAGAAAGGTGCCAAAAACCTGTTTCCTACTCCCAGTCTATTGCAATATCAGCTAAGAAAATTTACTTATCTGATTACATATTGTCCAGAAAAATAATTTTTGCTATCTTTTGTTAAAGTCAAAGTAAGAACGGAATATATATCATTGTAAATTTGCAAATTTAGAAATTTCCTACTGAGAGTTTTTTTTTGTAAAAAAATATTTTTGAAAACTATGCTAAACTTTAGCATACCCATCTAAACTAGATAACCTTTTAGCAAAGGTAGGGTTATTGCTATTGATTTTTATGACCTCATGACCTCTCATATTTGAATTTTCCAGCAAATATTAGAAATTCATTGTTTTTGGACTTTTGACCTCCTAATGACTTCTTAACCTCTTGGTGACCTCTTAATGCGGAAAAACTACTTTCTGAAAATTCCATGCCATTATATGACCTCAAAGTCAACTCTCCTGATTCTGTCATATGTCAAATTACGAACATGTGGGATTAACCGTTATGAGTTGCAGTACGTTTCTTTAAAATTAATTCAAAAGATACCAAAAATAAATTTCACATTTTAATACTTTAAAAGTATTCTGAAGCGCCACATACGGAGTACATGACCGAGCTAATTGGGGTCTATTGAACCGTAATAGAACGACTATGATGGATGTAAGTTTTAAAATCTGTGAGATGTGTCAATTTATTCGTGCAGAGGGATTCCTGAGAATGGACTATATAGATATTATTTAGCGTAAATGTTTGGGTTACAGGTGGCTTATTACTAACACTTTCGTAGCTTACAAACTAAGACGTTGTTTTAAACATTTAAAAAAAGATAAATTATGTATTCAGTCCATTACAGTATTTTATGCCCCAAACAAAAACGGCTGCCAAACCTAATGTATCTTAGTCCAAATGAATGAAATGTAGAAAAAACTGATATTTATTAGAAAATTCATAGATTCACAATATTAGACTGGTTAATATACCATTTTCACGCTGGCTTTACTAAAATATACGATAATATTCTTTCTAGGTAATATGTATCAGATATGTGGTTAAAAAACTGCAACGAGTTCTACTGTATTTTCCAAAGTAATCACCCTGGGCGATTATTTTTTTAAAAATGCTCTTAGTGGGGCGATTATTAACTTTTTTGTACTCTTGGCATGAATATTTACCAATATTTAGCTAAATATATACCCTAAACGCGGAACGCACGTTACGTGCCTGTTATAAAATAATATCCCTGTTCACACGATTTTTTGTTCAATAATCGACATTTGACCCATGTGCCCCCCGAACTCCTGCCGTATTCGGCGGCATAAAAATTTTATTGAAAATATCATTGGAAGCTTTTATTGCGAGCCAAAACACTTATTTAAGATAAGGTGGGGAAATATTACTAATAAAAAATAGTACTGATATTTCCTTAAACCCTTACATCATCCAAAATGATCTATAATCAACTGCACCTAATAATTAATTAAAATGTGATTATATCGTATTAATTCAAATTGGACTTCATCTCAAATTGCCACCCCGGGAATTAGAGAGGGGGCGATTATTGATTTATTTTAGTCACCAGAGAGGGGGTGACTTTTGAAACAAGGGGCGATTATTAGAGAAAATACGGTACGCACAACTTTGTTAGGCTAGAGGTGCTGACCAACATCATAATAAAACATTACCTATGGGAGAAAAATTGCTAGCTCTGATAAACACCTTAAAATATGTAAAAATAACCCATTTGACCCCTAGCTTGTAGAATATTTACAATTTTGTATAGATATTAATACTAAAATCATTTCACATATGCCGTATGATTACGCAGTCGAATATAGTTGTGTCCAACAACACCTACTCGCCACGTTAATGTATCTACCCTTTTCCAGATTATAAATAAGCTTTGACAGGTTCTTGTGATTAAACGCATTGTTTTGATTTAATATGCTCATACTTATTCATTAACCAGTGCTCCCACTCACTGACTAAATTGCAAATATGTGATATTGCAGCTAATAAGTTTAATTAAAAAAATAAAAGTTGTCATGCCGAGTTTTGAAACATGCGAATTTAATTCCATGTGCAATTTAATTCCTAGACATTCAACCGTTTGTTGCACAAATCTCTACAAATACCAAACTAGCTACAAAAAAGATAATGAAGATTGATATAGGAATATGAAATGAACTTCTAATATAATAGTAGAAAATGAAAAACCAATAATTTGTTTTGCGTATAAACTGACTCTTTATGACATTAACGAAGCGGTGACAAAGTGCTCGCATTTTTATGCTAGATTCTCGTGCTGCGAGGGTATTTCTTGACTGAGCACCTGCTAGGTCTGAAAACACTGCTGATCTACTTAAACATAATTAACATTTTCGAGACTTCGTATTTTTAGAAGGAGTTTACTATTAACTTTGAAAATGTCAGAGGATGGTTGTATTTCAGTTCCCGTGAAGCTCGCTGGCGAGGATTATACAATTTAAATGAAAATCAAGGAGAGGTTTACGTGGAGCATAACTATTTACTTTTAATTTTAGCATCGATTTATGAACGCTTGTGGCATGTAAGGTGAGTATTTCGAGTATCTATCTTTCAAATAGTTTTGCTTGTAAAATCGGAGTAAAATTACTATTAATACTTGCTTCTCTTCTTTTCTGGTGTAATGTTTATGCCGGGTGTTTATTTGGAAGGACACCAAATAAAACCCTTGAACCTTCTTGAAGTTCCTGTATACCCGGGACTGTATCTGGTGAATGTTCCAATAGAATCGCGAAACATTCATTGCAGAGATGGCTGTAAAACATTCGAGAAGCAATACGAGCGATATATGATACTGGATGATGAATTAAAGTAAACATAAATTAATTGCTACAATTTGCTGAAGTTAATTTCACTTTATTCTCATATTCTGTGGCCACACAGTGAGGCCTGAAAAAACGCGCAAATCTCTCCTCATAGTTTAGCGTTTCGGCATTTTTTGATTTGAAAAATGAAAAAGAATAACATACGCCATTACGAAATAATAAACGTGTATTAATAAAAAAAGATAATTGCGTTCTTTCATCTTCTAGTAAAAGCAAATGTTATTACAATGAAATATCCAATGACTAAAAATAAATGTACAGATGCATATATAGTCCGGAAACTTTGCCAAGCAATTAAGTTCTTGTTTAACAAAGGACTCGTATCATACCGTTTAGTGAAAGGCTAATATGTCCCTTAACTAGGATTTATAACTACGTAATACACTACAAGCTTGAATGCATTTAGTATGACATTTTATATATAAAACGAAAATAGACCGCGATTACAGTACTAGCAAGTCTTTTATTCTTTCGTTTTATTAATATTTCTTATGAAAGATATTCAAAGCACAGCACCACATGTTTGAAATATCGATTATTTAGTTTGTGTTTTATCTTCTGCATATGACAGAAAAATCGAATAAACTTTGTAATGAAGTACTCTTGATCTATTTATAGGTTAGCCATTACAATCATAGAATTATAATTATTCTTTTGATTTGCATATGTCTGCAAATTAAAAGGGATTACAGGGTGACGGGCACAATTTAGAGATTTCTTTTCAAAGTCATGATTTTATTTAGTCTCCAGACACAAACGTACTTCGGTTCTGTGTTATTGCAAAAGAATGTTACCACTAGTTACGGGATTCACTAACCCCCCCCCCCCCCCATAACCCAGTTCTATCATCAGTCTGCGTTAAGTAGCTGGTCAGAATATGTTCATCGGGGGATTTTTTGATCCAAAGGGAGTATTTTTTTATTTCAAAAGAATACACCAAATTCCTTTCAGCATGCATGGCTTAATCTTCACGGGCTCTTAAATTTTACTCTCCCACGGCTTTTTTATACCTCAACCAAACCTTCAAATATGCCGATAACACTAAACAAACACTTCGAATCTGCCCCTATATTTTCATTGCATTGAAATCCCGCTGCCGATATATCTCACGAGTCATAAATAAAATATCTGAAACAGCTCTGAATGAAGCACATCCGTTGGTGTTCCAGAGGCTCTTTAATTGGCAGCATGATGATTTAGGGTCTATAAATGTTCAAACATTTTAGCCAATTATTCTCTATTAGTAAACAAGTATTTTGTTTTGATGGATTTAATCTACTAATGATATATTTTGTTTATCACAAACACACATATTATCTATATATAAAAAAATCACTTGAAGTAGAATTGTTTTTTTGTTAGATTTATCTTGCTTCGAGATTAATGTCAATACATCTAATTATAAATTTCATCTTCAACTGATTGAAGGACTAAAAATAATTACAATATATCCAAGAATGTTTTCTCAAGGGTTTCGGATTTGGAAGATAGAATTTTTTCATGGTCATGTGATGGTAATGCAGTTTTCTTCGAACAGTTCTATTAAACAGATTAAAGTTTGTATTCCTGCGATATATATAATAATGTAAACATAATATTGCTGATGTATGTATTTTTTAGTAATAAAACTAATGTATGTATATACATTTATTCCATGGTGCTCTGAACGGCTGATGTTACAAATATCGGAATAACACCTAGTAATGTTTGCAGGTATACGTATCCTATATATAAAAGTGCCACGTCGACGCACATTCGTGACTCTTATATTGGTGAACATCTTTTGCACATGTGATAGATATCAAACAGACGTCTGGAATTTAATAATAGGTTCCAGTGCAGACGTATATTTTAACATATAGGATGACTATTATATATATTAAAGATAGGACCTTCCATACGGGATATTATTAATTTTTACAAAAAATGCAAGTTCTTATAAGTGAGACCAGGGCAATGGAATCTATAACAATATCTAAGCTGCTAATCTTTGTTCTCAAAGAGGAGAGAAATACGAACCTTTATTAGCACGAGTGATTTGAGCATAAAATTAGACAAACTGGGTAATGAGATAGATGGAACTGCATATTTAATACTTCAGTTATTAAATTATCTCCATGGAACTGATATGTTATTTTTTTAACCCTTGAAATGCACGAGCTACAGTACGTCGCAGGTAAACACACCAGGAAACACACGCATCCGATGCTGTGTCGGCTGCGACTACCAACAATTTCCAACAATATTGATCGAAAGATGCCGCTGCAATGTTCGGATTTAGTTTATTTCGCAATCTGAATTTGAATCTGGATAAAAAATGTCTTCAATTCAAAATCTTTAAAAGTCAATATTTTTATAAAGTCGATGATGTTAACGAATTCCACAAAAACTATTTCTCACTTCCAGCTTTGTGGTAACCCGTCTTATCTGCTAATTTTACAAACTATTTCAAACAATTTTTCTGAATATTTTTGAGGATTTTTGGCAGAAAAATGAAGAAGCAAGTGACGTTAGTTATAAAAGATTCTTCATGTACTCTTGAAATACTCATAAAAAGTTTTAAAAAATTGTTACTGAACGAAAAATGTCGCTCCAACGTTTAGACTTAGTTTATTTCGAATCTGACTTTGAATCTGGTGTTGGGGGAAAAAAAAAATGTCTTCACCTCAAAATGTTCAAAAAGTCAATTTTTTGAAAATTCTCGGTGATGTTAACAGATTTTACATTTCTTTGCTCATTTCCAGTTTTATGGTAACCCATCTTGTCTGCAAATTTTCAAATATTTTAAAATAATTCTAGAAATATTTTAACTAATATTATATATAAATAGTAACTAATATTCCTGCTTCTTCATCTTTTTTGTCTAAAAATCCGTGGAAATATTCAGCAAAAAAGTTTGAAATATTTAAGAAACCTTCACCGATAATCGTGGGGGAAAATTATTAGAAACAAAAAGAAAAATCGTGAAAAGTCGTGGTTTTTATCAAATACTTGCCATTTAGAGCATTTTAATTTCTGTTTTTTTTTAATCTAAGTCTGGTTCTGAATCTGGATTTGAATCTGAATCTGGTTCTCACTTTACCTACAGTTTTCATGACTAGTTTTTTGTCCTTCTGAACAATTAAATAAAGACTGGGGAACGCAATGTTTCTTTCCGTTACACTGCCATCAGTTAAAATAAATATTATTGATATTCTATAAACTACAATGGAACAAAAATAATTACAGGAACGGATGTAATTATGATTTTGTTCATTAAATTCTTCTCAGCAAATGCCAAATACTAAATACAAAGATTAACAAAAAGTAGACTTAATGTATAGATATGCTGATAAAAGTTAGCAATTTACATGCCGTCAATCACCAACAACCATAACATTAGCATAATTTAATCTCATTAAAATAATCATAGTTTAAACGTCAGATGTGTGAATAAACCCCAGAAACGGTCAATATTATTATGGAGGGCCAATAGGTTTTTTTAAAATTCCGTATTTAAAAGACCAAAAATGCATAACACAGACTTCAGTTTAACTAATATCATGAAGTTTCAGAAATGGACAGTGAAGCAGTGATCTCATGGTGCTTTGTTTCTCTGCTAGCATTTCTTCACCTTGTAGAAGCAAGAGGCGTCGGTAAGTAATTGACGGACCGTTGAATCAAAATAAATGATGAACATAGTTTTTACATAAAATGGCGTCTATTAGGGAAAGGAGTTCTACGACTGCTACACCGACTTTACAACGATATAAATTGCTACCGTTGTGTAGTAACATGACGAGAGTACCGTTGTGTAGTAACATGACGAGAGTATATTTTCGAGTGGTTGTATTGTGCAGCGGATACACAATCTAGTGGGATGAATACCGGGGATAAATACCGGGGATAAATACCACTGACGCAGTCCAGAATTTGACGGGGATATGACATTTATTTTGTAAACTTAGCATGGGTATTATAGGATTGCTCTCTCCTCACTGTCTGTTTGATAACCGCAGTGCCATAACTTGAAATCAACAATTGAATCAATTTCAGTTCCAGATGAGCAGCTTCTGTATCGTGATTTAATGGCGGACTATCAGAATTCAGTAAGACCAGTTATAAACGCCTCCAAATCACTGACAGTAAAATTTGGCTTGCGACTCAACCAAATAATAGCTTTGGTAAGATCCTCGTTTCTGTATAAGTTGTTGAAAAATGTAACGAACAAAAAAAAGCAAGTGCGTAATCCAGTTGCGTAACATACTCATCTGGCTGTTTATTAAACCACATCATAAGTAAACAATTCCTGATCTTGTTTGTAGATCTTTATAAACTTTAACTGCATCGATTAAAATCATTATGTAATAATTTTTTTAAATACTTTTCAGGATGAAAGATTACAGACCCTCACCACAAATGTCTTTATTGACCAGGTATGCTACGTTACCTGTTCCAGCTGTTATTTTTTCCTACTTAAAACTAGGGCTACTATCGTTACTGATATGACATCGTACTTTTCCAGATGAAGTCCAGGGCGTTTAGTTAATTTTCGAGCTTTCGGTGTGGGCGTTTAAATGAGAGATGAATTTATATAATTTTTAAGCCTCTGCATGGGTGGGGATAGCTTATTTGGGGGCGTTTAGAAGGAGGAAACTTACTAAGTTATTAGAAATATTTAGTTCCTTTTGACGCAAATGTTGATAATTTCAGTTAATTTGTTTAAAGAAAACGTTATTGACGGTAAAACAATATTATCAATGTACTAGATCTAGCATGTTCACTGCATGCTACAATTTTGCATCTTATTGCAAACTTCTAGCACTTCAGAACTAATCAACTAAAAGCATCCTGGTTATGTGCATTTATCAGCTACATGAGTTTTTTTGGTTATAAGAAAATGTGGCGACTCCAACTAATATAGTACAGCGAGCCTCAATACCGTAATTACTATGCCTTAGCAAACAGGCAGTTATATTAGAATCTACACGCATTTCAAAGATGAAAAATGGTTTCAGCATTTATAAACGGCCCGAGATAAAAAATTCATAAAATAACTCATAATGCAATAATTTCCAGGAAATTTGCTAAGATATTTATTTCGTCTGCAATATGGCGAACATCGGATTTAGTTGGGCCCGGCGTTGGGCCATTTAAAGTGCTTAACTTCGGCATTGTGACATAAAACTGAGGATCGTACATAAGGTTTCACCTTTCAATTTACTATCGTTTGCAACGAAAGGCGTCTCTGTATCGTGGTATTTCGTCTGTGACGTCATATCATATAATGAGGACGGTTATGCAGCAAAGGCATTACCGCAATAGCTTAGGAAATCTTTGTGACAATTCGATTTACATCATTATCAAAAATTTTAATGTTCCTGCTGCGGCTCAAGCTAATTTGCTAGTTTCGTTGCTGCATAACTAATGTCCTCATTATTGAACGGTGTAGGTTGTCCCCCCAGGGTGCAATGCTCGCACTTAAAAATTGCAAATGCTTGCAAAAAAGGTAGCGACTCGCGAAAACACCCCTACAGCCCCCATTATTAAATGCTACGTCACAAACGCATTTCGTTGCAACCAATAGTAAAATATGATACCAATAAAATGGTATGAGGGCTTACAATCAGCATTTGTGACTACGATTATTTTTCAATAAATTATCTCTAGGTAAGAAAAGCGAAAATAAAACTTGGGCAATATACTATAAAACCAATAAAATAAATGTGCAATATATCGTTTATCAGTTCTGCCAGATTATTTGTAAATGTTGCTTTATAAACCGGTAACTAACAAGAAGTCTTATCTCTATTATGTGATATTTATGTAATTTCGTTTTACAATTCTCATGTTGTAGGAATGGCAGGATGAAAGTCTTAGATGGAATTCCAGTAAATACAACGGAGTGCAAACTTTACGAGTACCAGCTAAAGACATCTGGCTACCGGACACCTTTGTATATAACAAGTACGGCGACTATGACTACATTTAGCTGCATGGTGTACTTAGAGCGTAAAACCCTCATGTGCACGAGCCTATATATACACAAATCTTGTTCTTATATTTCATTTTATACTCCATGTAGATTTAATCTTTTTGTTACTACATTAGGTTATTTCGACTTCAAGTGAAAGAAGCGAACTGATAAACGTGTTTCTTAAAATTTTTTCTTAGCTATTATAACAAAAGTCATAAATACAGCAAATGAATAAAAAAATCATAAATACAATGCGAACGCGTGTGGGTACTTTTTGTGCTAAATGCCTCAGTATCGACATTATAATTTGTATGCGAAACACATTGATGTCTTTCTATTTATAACTCTAAATACATTTTTATTATATGTTTTAGTGCAAACAATGGCACAACTGGTTTTATGACCGGGACCTATGTATTACTGAAATCCGATGGTAAAGTAGCATGGCCAGTGCCAGTCAAACTTAGAAGTTCATGTAAAGTAGACATTACTTATTTCCCATTCGACGACCAAAAATGTGAGCTGATTTTCGGTTCATGGATCTATGGCAAGGATCTTATGGATTATGTTAACAAGTACAACATTTTGGACTTAACCTATTACAATGACAGCACAGAATGGGAGTTACTCAAGGTGGAGGATACGAAACAACAGAAACGGCACACGTGGCGAGATGAAACGTTTAATCATTTGATATTTACATTGTACATACGAAGAAAGACATTTTATTATATTTTTAATATCATTATTCCGTGTACATCATTGTCCGTCTTGACTCTTTTAACGTTCTGGTTGCCAGCTGCTGCAGCTGAGAAGATAACTCTTGGATTATCGGTGTTTCTGGCGTTTTCAATGTTTATGTTACTCATAGCAGAACAAGTACCCGCCACCTCCAACTCTGTCCCGCTTATAGGTAAGACAAATTACCTTGTAATACAAACCGCTCATTACTTTACTAGTTGTCTATCAAGATCACACTGAGGTGCACTCTTTTAAAATGTATACTATTATATGTGGTCTCTTAAAATCCAATGACAATCCTTTTAATTAAGGTAATTCCATCTTCTGATATATTGACACCGTATCAACACTTGCTCTTGTTCTCTGTTGTAGGCGTGTATCTAACCACCGTGATGACAATGACCTCTATGTCCGTGGTTATGGCAGTAATGGTTATCAACTTATTTAACCGTGGGGCTAAGGTTAGGCGAGCACCAAGATGGCTCTGCAAACTCATGTTCAATTGGGTGTCAAAAGTTATGAGGATCAATGTAGAAAATCTCAAAAAATCTTTTAAAATGGTAAGTGTTTCGGTTCGTTTGATAAATTAGTACTATAATGGGTAAGTGGCGATTTTGGTGACGTCAAACACGATAAACTTTCAGTTTTAGCAAGATAATGATCTCGTGCCAAAATGAATAGACCACTATGGTATCTAAGTAAATACAAAACAGTAGTACTATAATATGTAGTACTAACTCCCATTAGACTAAAAATGTAAAATTTCACAGTTGCGGCTATATAATGAATTAAAACGAGTGACATTGAAATCAGCAATTGGTATGAAGCCACTTGACTGCAAACCAAGAAACAATATATTTTCTTCTCCATCATTATCATCCGCTTAATAATTTGTATCCGCAGGCCAAAGAAGGCGAAGAGCACGGTATAACAACTCTACTTGAAAACGAAAGCGCTGGCTATAGAAAAAGCTTTCGTCAAAGAAACAGAAAAGAACGGGTAAAATTTTTCGAAAGAAGGCTATCTACCATTAGCTGTATTGAAGGGTTCGAAGCTCTGCAACGTAGGTTAAGTACGACAAGTAGTAGAAATGGTCACGTGCTACCTGATGATAAGACCAAATGGAGCAATAGGAATGATCGGCGAAGTCCCTATCCATCTACGGGCTCAATGGAAAGAAGCCCACGAACATCATTTACTTACGGGGATAATAATACTCAGGAGTTGCCGGTGTTTAGTGTAGCACCAACAGCTAGTATGGAAGATCTGAGCGTATTTGAAGAGACTAGTTTGTCTTTGAGTAGACAACCAAGCAGCAGAAGATCTAGTCATCTGGAGGTTTATGATCAATATAGAAGGGGATCCAACGTATCAGACGAAATATGGCATAGGAGGGAGGAGTTTAATCCACAGACTCCACTTATGGAAAATCACCAAGACAACACGTTCTTATATGTTCCAACAGACGCAAGTTCGATAAAAGATAGTAACAAACGTGAAAATAAAAAACTTCCAAAAATTAGAAAAGCCAATGGATTTAAAAAAGAATCGACAAAACTTAAAAATCTTCAGAGTCATAAAGACATGATAATTGAATGGCAAACGATAGCTGTCATCATCGACCGACTACTGTTCTGGTTCTTTTGTTTCGCTACTGTATTCGTGTACATATTTATTCTTATCGTAATGCCACATATGAAACCAAAGATTGAGAAGGATTTACCAACCTCGAGTTATAAAATGTCATAACGTCAAATGGATTAAATTTAATGAATCAGATACAAATTACCATAATTGAGATGGATAACTATATAGTAAACCATATTCAGGCAATCGGTAGAAAGATAGTGACACGAAGGTTAGGAATCGAATGTTATCTAATAATAACTGAAAACTTCGGGCCCAATATAATTATTACTGCTGCACTTGTTTATTTTTTACATTTTTCTAAATTAAATGTGCTTCGAAAATCTATATTATTACTAGTTATTTACAGTTACAAAAGAAATTCACATTAGATTTCACCTTGTACGACTGTTGCGCCCTGCACGAAACTATCGGGAATAGGAGCACTATATCACGTGAAATGTGCCAACTTTAAAATTGTTATGAAAAGTGTAATTTATCATGAGATACACTTCCCACTACACATACATAAAGGTCATTTAGTTTTAAGCTAATATATATGAAATTCTTCTAAATTCTAATTTTTTGCCAAGTTATATACCATTTTTGATATTTTTTCAAGTGCTAAAAGTTATTATTGTATACACTCATAATGTATTTTTCTGAATATTTTGCATGATTAAATAAGTACTTAAAAATAAAATGGAGACATAAAATATTTTACTCTTGTCAAGTACATTATTAAAGTGCAAATTTAGGAATTTGGCGTAATCTATGGAGTAAGCTATAATATGGCCGCCATTTCAAGCTCTACTGAGCACAAGGATGGCACCAGAATTATGACTACATTAGCAGCAAACAGAAATAGAGCAACACAGGTATATTCCTATTACATCTTTGTTAATATAGATCTTATCTGAAGTAAAATATAATGGACAGAAAATTTAAAACTTGCCATCCATCTTTTGAATATTTCGCCTAGGTTGATATTTCATAACTACTTGAATAATCTAAATGTGTAACTTTATTTTTTTTTAAATGACTTAAAAAGAGCGGGAAACCTGTCCAATATTCACAATTTTGTTTGCGTATGATACCGGACGGGGTACAAGCATAATATCGAAATTTTACTAAAAAGCACTAAGTGGCGCTGATGATCTATTGAGGCGGAGCCTATGTATAAAAGGAACATGTGAAGTCGACACATCGTTAGCTCAAATGCGACACTATATTTTGTTGCATTTACATGCTGTTTATAACTTTTTAAGAAAACAGCTGCGACATGAATTATTCAACGTTTGCAATGTACTCGAAAATAGTATGTGTGTCGTAAAACGACAAATAAGTGTCGTTATGATTACAGGTGAGCTTGTTGGTGTTTTCACTACCTGGCTGACATAACCGGACTTGCCTCGGCTGGTTGTACATTTACATAATCAATAATAATCAAGAATATCAATAAGATTGTTTTGGATCTTATACATCATAGTAGCCTTTGCTTTAGCACGTCTTTCTTGTAGAGACTCCCATCCAAGTTGATGGATCATAGATGATGGACTGGCTTCTCTGCTGTAATCATTGCAAACAAAGCGTGCACCTCGCCTCTGACACATTTCTAATCTGTTGATGTTGTCCTTTGTGTGAGGGTCCCATACTACTGAAGCGTATTCCACAATAGGTCTGACTAGAGTTGTATAGCATCTTTCTTTAACTGCACGTGGGCAACTGATGATATTTCTACGTAACACACCAAGTGTGCTGTTTGCTTTAGCACAGACACCATGAACGTGATTGTTCCAGTTTAATGATTTCTCAAGATTTACACCAATATACTTTGCAGAATTTACGGCCTCTAATACATGATTGAATATTATAATTAAATATTATAGGGGTCCTCTTGTTGGTGACTCTGATTACTTGGCACTTTACAGGACCAGGACCGAGGAGGGAACCCAGTGGTACGCCAGATGTAACATCACATTCATCCGATTTAGCACCATCCAGAGCTACCGTCTGCTTACGACTAGTCATAAAGCTACGAATCCATGCGTTGATGTTTCCGCGTATACCATAATGATGCTTCAATACACAGTTCTGGCTCTGTATATTTGATGCCATAGCATGTGTAGAAAAAGTATAATAATATGCAATTTTAATTAATTTTTTCAAGATGTCTCTCCGGAATCTGTCACTATACTTTTTTCCCAAATGTTTAAGCACAGTCACGCCATCTATGGATTACTACCATTGGTAGTACAAGGTAATTCTTTTCTTTAGTGGGAACCTGAACAATTGTTATGTCGAATTTGCATAGAATAGATGATATGAGACATATGATGAGTGCTAGACTGAGGATAGCATGTTGTAAAATGTTTACTCTGATAACTGTAGTGGTGACAGATTTTGGAAGCCCCTCTTTAATCACTTCACGTAGCTAAATAACCAAGCCATCAAAAATATGATGCTTTACCATATTTTGTTGTCAACTGTTAGCAGCTGGAAATAGGTCCTTAGATATCAGCTTTTGTTAGAGGTACCAGCGACAGAGAAAAACAGGCCAGAAACAAATACTTTTTGTTGTCTCCACCTTGATGGTTTGAAAGAAAAAATTATAACTGAATAAAGGCAATCGGGAAAAAACAGTGGAACAAACAGATTTATAATTTGTACCATATAAATTTGTCTTTTGAGAGCAAAGTAATTTTTGTTTGTTAAATAAGATTTATTTCTAAGAACAAAACCTCAAGGAATAAGAGCGACATACACTAAGTGACTTAATAACAACAAATATTAAAATTTCAAAACAATTAATTCCAAACACTGAACATCAACTTACAATTTGAAATTTTTTGAAACCAGATAAAAATGAGAAATAAATCTGTTTTTAATATCACTTGTATTTATATAGATTCTGACAGTTTAAAAGATGCTATCACCTAGAATATGCTCTAAAATAACATTTACAATACTGAAATAAAATATTAAATATCTAAGAATGGAACTATGAGATATCTTGCTGCCAGAAGCTTATAGTGACAATTATTCCAGGTATAATAATAACAATGGATCATAAGAGAATGTAATATTAACCATTATTGTTAGTACAGAAGTAGTTTCATTGTTTAAAAAAAAAACTTCCTAAAGCCTTCATAAATGTCACACTAGGACCATACTAGTATATCATTTACCTGCCAAGCCAGCATTCATGGCTTGTGTGAAAGAATCAAATGATCCTGTTCAAGAACATGATGCATTATATTGTTGCTTAATGCACAATTCTCAACCAATGAAATAAAATACAGTTAATTCCCTCACCATTCAATTTTTGTTTCTAAATCTCTTTTGTGCATAAGTAAAACCAAATATTAAGTAAGCTTGTGGTTTGACAGAGAATAGTTAGTTAATCGTACTTGATGACCCATCGTGAAGGTTGCTCACAGGTTGGGTTGTCATCAGGGCAAAGTCTGTTGTATGTAGTATCTTCGTTGAAACCCAATATCTGGCGTTCTTCATGTATACGAAAACTGAATGTCGAGACATATGAACCAACAAAATACCTATAAATAAGAAAAATATGCTAACTTTTTATTCATATTTTCTGCATGTGATGCTATAACTTACAACCTCATGTCAAAAAAATGCCTTACTTCATATGGTTGGGTCCTCCTGCACTATGTTTCAGTCTCACTACCAAAACGTTAATTAATACGCAGTACTTACCTTGCATGTGCACATATCAATTGGTCAACAATGGCAACACCACCATCTTTGAAATTTTTCCGTCGCTCCAGACTTGGATCATAACGAACCACTTTATAACCTTTCAATGCAGCTTGTAGTTCTTCAAATTCTACGAAAGTATAATTATAATACTGTTTCAACAACAGCAGCTATTGACTAAACATATGCATACAATTTTAAGTTGAGCCTAGATGTGAGCTGACATATGTACTACTTAGCATGTGAACATAATTTGCTAACAAAACAACCATTACAAACATCTTTTCTTTTATGACACATATTACTGCAAGTACCAACCTGACTGAGGAGCATCAGTGGCAACAAAAAGTTTCTTTAGGCTGAGATTATCTAATTTTTTCTTAAGTTGTTCAGCTGCCCCTTGTATACTAGGGACCTCTTTACCATGAGCATACAAAAAGTCTGCTCTGCGTAAATGGACAGCAACATAAGGACCACCTAATGCCTCGCCAACTGTTTTCTTAAAAAAATGTCAATAGATGAATCAACAGAATGTAACTAAACAAATGTGAGTTTTAACTCAATGTCTAAACAAGTCTAAAGTATGGTCTTATACTAATATGAAAAAATTGTGCAATAAGATAAGATAAACTGTCTATACATGTACAACATACAACTAACACCCATTTATTTGTGTAATAAGTAATAAGTCAAATTTAAACAATAAGGTGGCATATGGCTAGTTATATAAAATGGCTAACCTTGTTACACATAACTCCAAAATATCAATCCATGTAACGCTTATCCACAAATATTGCAGTACTATTTGGCTTACCAGTTGTAATGTTAAATAGTTAAATCACTACATTGCCACTGTAAATTTTCATAAAACTAGCACTATATGACAAAGACATTTGCAATGTCAGATGCCAATGAAATCCCTAGATTTACATCGCATTGTGGTTTGTATTTGGTTTGTAACTCCGATTTGTAGTGGGGCAATGCAATTTTTGAAGTAGTTTCCTTAAGTGCTACATATGTAAAGCAAAAAGTACCAAATACAATAAATGACAAAGATTCAGATCGGCGTTTTACCCACTTTCAAGGTCATGCAAAAATCTTGCCTACCTCATCCACCTATGGCCTTAATGAATCCACTTTCAAATTTGCTATTCAATGCTTCGTCTTCTTGGAAAGTGATGCAATGTGACATGCGCTTTCGGGAACAAACCTTAGCTGTAAGTCAGCCATATTGGAAGTAATCCAAGTCAAAACTGTACCTGACCTGTACTTGACCTTTATTTGCTCTGACTGACTATGAAGGTGAAAACTGAACATATCATTACAGCATACCATCTCAAAAACAAAAATGGCCACCAGTCCATGATCTTGGAAGTGACCTAGGTCAAAATTATATTTGACCTACATTTTGACCTGTATTTACTCTGTACCAAATATAAAAGTGATTGCATAAACTGAAGCACTTATTGTGAGGCAAAGAAAGTGTTATGCACAATGAAAAATGTCAAACATTCGGATCGGCAATTGACACACTTTTCAAGGTAATTTTATATTCCCACCTAGCTTGATACACCCACCCACGTATGGCCTTCATAAATCCATCTTCAAATTGTCCAGGTGGCCACATTGGAAGAAATCAAGGTCAAAATTATAACCACCAGATTTGTCCTGTATTTACCCTGTATCAAGTATGAAGCTGATCTGATAACAAGACATTTGTCATGTCTAATGCCCATCCAATGTGTAGGATATTTTTTTAACATTATTGTTTTTTTACATTACAAAAGAATATAATACATCATGCATTATAATCTGGTT
>JAOXYB010022391.1:0-16927 GCA_028565635.1 Phoronis ovalis | reverse complement strand
TTTCAGAAATTATAAAATCTGAAAAAGGGAGTGTGTACGAATAATGGAGTTGTACGAATTGAGAAGAATTACCGTAATTCAGTTATGACAAGCAACATTTGTTTTCACACATACACTGCAGTAAATCAACATTTTATTCCCGTGGGAGATTGATTTCAATACTAACTGGAAACATGGGACAATTTTATTATCACCATCATATTACTTAGAACACACACCACTAGAAGAATACTGAACTTATAATTACACTTAACAAATAATACAATTCAATTTTACATTATTGTCAAGAAGGGAACATGACATTTTCTTGATTAGAATGACATATTTGATCAGATTTAAACAATCTAATGAAGGTTTCCATAGTAACATTAACAAACTGGGATTGATCTGCTTTTTATTCCATAACTCAATACCATTTTTATTAATTCATGGGAGTTACGGTAGGAAAGTGTCCGAGTCTACGGAAATCTGTGCGAGTTCCCTACAACTTACGTGAGTCTACGGAATGACGGTTCGAGTAGCAGGAATTTTGGTGCGAAACCCGGAAAATGGGTTCGAATGGTAGGAAATAGGCCCGCGAATGCGGATTGACGGTTCGAGTCTACGCTGGTTAGGTAGGCCTGACAAGGGTACAGAAAAGAATTCACAGTATTACCGAGTTTCAAGAATACTGATAAAACATACATGAATGTACTTTTATTTTTATACATTACTTACTGCTGACAACTGGTAACAGGGGTTACTCATTCAGACAACAACAAATCAATTAATAGAGTTTAAAATTAAAGGTTACAATTTGGGGAAATTCTTTTTATAAAGTCAGTAAAAAAGCATTTTTGCACATGGAACAGCTTCATTTAAAAAATTGAGGTTCATGAAAAGTTGCTCTCAAGATATATGACATAGCAGTTACTTAGTGTTTGAAAAAAAAAAACATTTTAACAACTTCCTGAAACTGTACAAAAAGTTGAAAGTACTGAAATTTGTGGTGGTAATGAAACCTTGGACTTTTCTGTTTTTGTACTTTTGTAATACACATATATAATATATAATCCAGTAGCATATGCAACTAATTAGATTCACATGCTTCTATAAATATTTTAAGTTTTTTGGTTTGATTGATCACAACTAATGTGGTTTATTGTTTTTATAGCAAAGTGTGTTGAGTCATACCAAAACAAATAAATCCATCAATACTTGTCTTCTTAGAAGTCAAAACAATGGTGCATCCAGGTTACTAGTGAAGGTGATAAGACATTTTGACAAGCATTAACTCAGTTATTCTGAATAACCTATGCCTTGTTTTGTCTTGGGTGCTGTAGCTATATTATATGGTTTTTATGATGCATATCCTGTGAATTATTCTAAAGATAGAGAATATTTATAACATAATCAAAAACTTTAGCCCAAAGAATACTAAATATAAAATACCATTCTGGTAAACAGTGATTTTCTTTTGTAAACACCTGTCTAATTGGCAAGAATAACCCTGAAAGATTATGTAGGTGATACTGGACAATTTCCTATTAATATCAGAAAAAGGTCAGCTATAAAGAAAAAGAAGACTAGTAGCCCCAACAGGATACCTGACATCTACGTTTCTGTTACCAGTTTTTCATAAATAACTTGTTACAATTTAAGAGCATCTTGCCTACCAACACAATAAATATGAATATTTATAGATGCAAACCTGAAGCAATCACTTACCCATCACCTTTACCTCTATCCAAACTGCCTCCAATTGGGTTACTGGGATGATGCAGTATTGTTTGATCATTATCCATATCCACTACAACTCGAGTTGCTAAATCAAACTCTAGAAATGCAGAAAAATTGAATCAGCTTATCCCTTCAACATTTTAACTACTGTATGGTTTTATTTATAATTAGTTAAAGCATGGATTTAATCAGGGTTTGGTCCTGTATTGTTCAAGACTTGTCACATTATAGGAAGAAACAATTTTTCGAAAGTTGGGAGGGTGTCAAAATTGGTCACTTGACTGGGAACTCAAAACATATTAAATAACTTTTATGGCTTTTAACTTGTACTAAATGAAGTAAGTATCATGCAGGCAAAATGCAAGTATAAAGGTATAAATCAGAATGGCATGATATAAGCCTAAAAAGCTTTAAGACTAAGTAGGACCGTGCATTACATTTTTTTCATATAAACTAAATGTTTCCTGAAACTTTAACATTCATGCTATGCTATGATGGTATTTTTTAGACTTGTGTATGCAATGCACAAAATTTAATTAATTTTTTATGACATCTCATAAAAATCATAAGGTACATCCTATTTATTTAAACAGTGACGAGGGTCCTACTTAGCCTTAAACACATAAATTCCTTTCTATTCTATTTAAAAATATACATAGCTGAAGTATTGTGTGTGCAAGTATTGTCCTCACTATATTCCACCATCCACATTAAGCTATGTAGAACTACACTCAAAATAAATAGAGGAAAACAGAGTTGATAAGAACTGGATAAATTTCAACCAGGGCATATTTTTGTTGTTCCCAGGACTTACTATGGCATGGTTAAATTTGAGATCTCATGTATTGTTTCATCAAACGATTTGCTTGGAATATGTATCGCTACAATATTTTTATAGATTACAGTTTCCCTCTATTACCAATAACTTGATAATCTGATGAAATCATGGTGGGTAGAACAAGACTCATCCAGACCAAAAAGTAGTCCTGGTTCATGACGTTCTGCACTAGCTCAATAATCTGACTTGTGAGCTGTGCGAACAGTCATGGAAACTTACATACCCAATTACAGTGAAAGTGGCCAAACTTCGAAATCTATGTAATTACTACCGAATTAGTTCATACATCACTGTCCAGATACTCTCTGATTATCCAACTTCAACTACTCCCTTCACCATATGAAACTCCTGAATTCAGTTTTTACCATGCAGTAAGCTTGTTTTGCCCGGGGCCTCACACACAAACCCAGTTTTTTGGCAAGTACCTCATCCCTCCGGGTGCCAGTGCAAGAGTTGCAAATAGCCATATATAAGTAGTGGGAGCTGAAGTTGGATAATCAGAGAGTACCTGGACGCTGATATATGAACTCATTCGGCAGGAATTACAGATTTCCAAGTTTGAGCACTTTAACTGTAATTGGCTATGTAAGTTTCCATGACTGTTCGCACAGCTCACAAGTCAGATTATCAAGAGCTAGTGCAGAACGTCATGAACCAGGACTAACCAAAAAGTAACTAGGTCACGAGTAGTATTTGGTCCTCAGATTAGGCCACTGTAGTGATTGCTTAAAATAACCTTACTGAGATGTATCTACACTCTAAATCAATAGTGAAACCCACAGAGTAATTTCGAAATTTCAAACTTGTTTTTATTATTTATGTCCTCTTTGTTTTGCTTTTTATAGAATATAGTTCAGGAAGTGAAATCTTTCAAACTACACAAATTAAAAAATATTTTAGCAACTAGATTCTGCAGCAGGTCAGAGACTGTCAAATTAATGTAATGTTTCACAGTGTCCAGGGCTATTCCTGTGGAAACAGTACACTAATAGCTGTGCGCCATTCACATTCAATACTTAACTTATACAGTGTATTTATAATGTCTAATGCCTAATGGATGAGTATTGTACTGAGGCAGGAATTAGAACATGACAAAATTTTAATTGTCGAAGTATTTATACCATCTAGATTGGGTATCGGACATAACTTGCAAACAATGAATTCCATATTACAAATTACTAGGCTTGGATTAAAGCATTTCACGCTATTTACTTTAAGGTCTTTAAGCAAATAGGAAAAACTATTATTACCTCGTCTGTTTATTGGCCTTACGCGAACAGCAACCTTTACTTTATCACCCATTTTCAGTAACTGTTTTCTCGATAATTTGTCACAATACTTAGAGGATATGATATCTGAACGTATGCGGTCTTTTCCTCAATTTCGTTAAATTATGTAATTAGAATAAAAGTTCCATTTTCAAATAATATACATCAGTAGTACCGAATAGTATGCTTCCCGGCCATCTTTTTTCCTGGGTGTGCGCGCGCATCTATTCGTTTTAAAAATTGGGCCAGAAATTCATTACACGAACAAAATAATGTAAAAATATTTACTAAAGTCTGGAATTTTTATCTACTTGACGTTTCAGAAAATAAAATATAACACATCTTAACAAAAATAAATCATACAAAAGGGACATAATTGAGAGTATGCATGTTGTGACAAGTTATGACTCATTTTTTGTTGTCACACAGTACAGGTAAACTGGGGGACAACCTGCTTATTGACCCGAACAGTAAAAATCAATTATTACTTGAATTATAAATACTTAAAAAAGGAGAAAATATAATTATCACTGCTTGGCTTTCAAACGAATTACTAAAATAGTTTCAGCTTTTTTTACGAATTTTGATAACTTTAATGGATTATTCGAGGATTTCTCTAGGTGCGGCTGATAGTTGAAGGCTCAGTACTAAAACGGGACTAAAAATAAGTATAAATAAATTTGTTAGTTTTTCCATATACATAATTTTAAGCCATTCGTTTAGTAAACATGGGAAGTTTGAATTTATATTAGGATTTTCGCCACCCTCTCAGTCTTAGTTGAAAAAATCCCGGGAAAAAATGCGCCTCAAATCTATTATAAAGTTATAATAGCTCCCAGGTAAAAATTAACAAAATAATGTTGACACTGACACATTTTGTACTGCATATTTATGGATTTGTGGGAATTGTTTAAATGCATGAAGATTCCATATTTAAAGAGAGCTGGAACTGACTTGACTTTCTTTAATTAGGATATCAACTGATGTACTGATTACTTGTATGACTTTTTTTAATATGACAATGTACGGATCCAAATGTGCCCTCCATGCAATCGATATCCCGGCTCCAATCCAATTTGATCAACACAAATAGCAAAATTTAAAGCGTCTCAGCAAACCAGGAAGCAAACACTGTCTCAGTAGGCAGCAGCGACTTTTTTGAATTTTTGACAGTAGGAATGTATACAATTCTAAATACAATTTTTTTACCCGGGTTTCACATTTTCACCAAAACTGCCAATTGAAAGAAGAAATGGGGAGATCGCTTTCGCTTCGTCAGGTTGTCATTTGACAATAGGTCTAGCATGCATTAAAATAGTAAATAAAAACAATTATATTTCAATTATTAGTAGAATAAAAAATGACACTGTTTTCTAAACGGTACATCATACGATACAGTTTACGCTCTATACTTTAACGTTTTGCAGTGAATGTATGCGATATCACGTGAAATATTATAACGCAAGTCAGAGAGCATATCGCGGGTCGGGATCGCGGGAAACATGCACTACGTCAGTGAATTGCGTTTCGCTTTTGCAGAGTATATTAAGGCGGGAATTATATGTTTATGTTTATGTTTACGTTACTAAAACTAGATTTTGAATACAAAATCGCGGAAAATTCTATTTACATGTGAGTAGGAGGCTGAATAAAAAGAAAGTAAAAAATAAATAAACTATAATTCTTTATATGCTAGACCTATATAACACATACAAGCGACACCTTTTGCTTGTGGAACAAACTATTTCGCGCCAAAATTAAATTTATTCAGTTCACTTTCAACACTCATAGGGGTGATTGTAACGTATGATCTGATTTTTTCTATACAGTATAAGATTGTGCTCCTTTAGTTTCGTAATTGTTTAAACTTATAACAATATTACATGCTGTTTCATGTCAGAAACGTATTTATAATCTGACATTATACTGTTTAAACAGACTAGTTATTTTCTAAGTAAAGTTTTTGTAACCCCTAAGTGGGTTTAGTCAACATCCCGCCATGCTTCACGTGGGTTTATTTAGGTTAAGTTTTGCGCTGAATCTGGGGAACCGAAAATCAGTATGCCGAAAGCAAATACTATCTTCTCTTATTTTACTAAGAAATCAAATGTATCAAGTGTGACGGATGCTTCAGATGAACATGGAAAGAATGTGCTTACTCCTACAAAGTCAAGAAATTCCCCTGTGAAGTCAGGAAAGTCGTCGACAAAGTCGAAAACTGTAGAACTAGAGGAAAATGGGGCATCACCAGCTTGCAAGAGTGACACCGAAGCTTCAGGTATGTATGCCATATAATTGTTTTTAATATACGTTTCGATGAGTGTTACTGTTTCTTCCGGGGTTCATATATCTAAAATCGGGGTCTAAAACAGGTTAATACTTATTAACAAATGAAATGTCAAATGACCTGGATTACTTCTGTCGACGAATCAGCAAATCCCGAAATAAGCGTAATCTCGCTGACACACTATTAAACTAAACACTGCATTAAAAGCGCGGGGGCTTTTGACAAAATACTTAACCATGGTAAAAATTGTACTCCATAGTCCATACAAAAAAAATATTTGGGAAAACCCCCGGGGGAGTACTCAAGTAATTTTTTGGTGGGGGTGTGCAGCCCAGTTGAACATTTTGAATTTGGATTGTATACTCCTTAATACTGTATTTTTTTGGATTGCTACCGTAAAGAAATTAAAAAATTTGGATTGCCCCCCCATAGTCATGGAGCTGCATCATTTTGTAATGTTCAAGAGTGCATTTTGGATTTTATGCTGATGCGCTGTTGAATCTTTGATTAAGTTATTTGGATATGGGGATATAAGAAGCGGAGTAGTCAAGGAATAGGCAGAAGCAAAAATTTTGGTGGAATTTAATAGGGAAGTAAGTGTTTTCGAACTTCGGCTAGTCTGAGATACGAGACGGTCATGACCCTACGGACAAGCCGTAGGCTGTCCATAGTAGGGTCATGCTTGCAGGACTATGCCACCCACTGCTTACAGCAAATAATTTGGATTAGTTTTAGGTTGTATCCATAAATAGATTTGGTTTGTATTAGTCAGTTTGCATAAAAACGGATTGCTACTCAAATATTTTCAAATTTTGGATTGCTATCCTTATATTTCACAAAATTTAGATTGCTACCCTTATTCAAAAAAATTGGATTGGCTTTGCTACCACAAGGTAAAATTTTGGATTGGGTTAGGTAGCACATCCCCGTAGTCAAAAAACCATGAGTACCCCGGGGGAGACCATATTCCATGACAAAAAACTTGACAAAATAATGCTGGATATGTGCTTCCCATGTTCGACAATATCAAGATATACACCACAGGTAACTATTTATTGATACACCCCTTGGTAACAACATTATTTCCAAAAACCTTCCCCATGGTAAAGATTGTCAAATAAACATAAAAAAGATATACGAGTTTAAAAGCAGGCTGGAAAGAGGGGGCTTGCATGAGTGTCCCCCCCGTGATAAAAAGCGCACATCTGTTATCGGTCTGAATAAATCCATCCGTTAGTATTCCATACCTTCTCAAGTAACGTCTGTGCTTAAGCATAGTCAATTTTTGTTTATTATCTTGAAAAGCAGAAGAACTATTATCCCTTTAGTTCTATATAAAGTGTCATAAAAGTCTTGGCACCAATCGAATTGCAGCTTACAATAATAGGTATTACAGTGGACTAAGGGGGTAGGGGTCAATCACACACATTCTGTCCTGCTAGAGTTTATCTATAAAAAAATATATAATCTGCTAAGCAAAAAGTAAGCTCCCTGGCGATACCTATGCAGAATGAGTCATCATGAGATAATAGACGTGGTAGGTGAGGATGGATCACGCAGAGAAAGGCTTATCTCGGTGGGCGAAAGTTTAATGACTTAATTATTTTGGTCTTGCTAAATTGAAGGAATGTAACAACAATTGACTACGGTTAATGTTAAGGCCAGATGTTGAGAAAGTAAGAAACACTAGCAGTATGTATATATAACTGACAGCACAAACTATAAGAATATTGCAATGGACTGCATCCCCTTATTTATAGAAGCTGGTACTGAGAGCTGCCTACAATATTCCCAGTTTAAATTTTTTCTGTGAATTTCGCAACTTCATGGCTTTAGTTAGTCATCACTTGTTTTAGTGTTGGAAGCTGAGCTTAACTTTTATAGCTTAATTTTTATCAGAAAATAAATTTTCGTTCGCTCTGTATTTTTAAATTTGATATTTCTAGGTTATTTCTAGGTTAGAGATTTGTTTTAAAAAAAATAACAGTACATGTTATGTTCTAATTTTGTTGGCAAGTTGTCCACCTTTTGAAACTCTTTCTGTAACATATATTTGAATTTATTTTAGATTTAATATGTTTGACAAGTAGTCAAATTATTTATAATGGTTATAAATTGCAATTTCACACCTACTTTAATCACACTCCTAGCACCAAAACGATTAAGTTAATTTGTTGTCTTGCTGCTGGTAATGCTGTTAAAGAGACTGATTAAAGATTTTATGCAGGAGTAATGAATACATGTAGTAACAACACTGATTAACATATTCAGATTAGTTAATCCAGGATCATACCATGTACAGCAAATAAGGAATAAAGAAACTGCATCTGGCCAAAAAAATGGTCAGGAACTTCATAGAGTTTTCATGTAGTTTTTGTCTTCTAGAAAACAGTGGAAACCCCGTTGTATTTGCGCCTGTAAGGCTTCAAACCCAGCAAGCGTGCACCTGTCAAGCTCATTGATCCAACGTTGGCTATCAACATTGAGCGCATGTAATTTTGCTAACGTTGGACCAACATTGGTCCAATGTACTCGGTAACGTTGGCTACAAAATATTGGGCCAATGTTATTCTGCTGGTTGCCCTGTACGGATTCTACATGAATGGAGAACTGTCATAAAAAATATATCAAAAGTTATAACTGCATCATAATTACTTTTAATTTTTGGGATAGACTGTATTTTAAGTGATATAGGGTAATCTTTGTAAATGAGTGATTCAATTTAGCACAAGGTGTACAATGTTCATTAAAACCACAAAACTTGTAACCTAAACAACTTCACAAAAAGCTACTATTGCTGAGTGTTTTTTATACAATGAATCTTGCCATTTCTGATTCAACTTTCTCTATACACTCCACATCAGGCACAGATACAGAATTAGTGTCGTTTCTTCTCACCAAGTCGTCACCATTTAGAAATAGCAATTTGATGACCTTAAACACGCCTAGCTTTATATGTAACAAACTAGGTCCTTACCATCTCAGGTGTTTGATATTTGCATACTGGTACTTGTTTATTAGCTATTTAATTTTGTGTTAATACCCATCGACAGAACTTCAGATTTATTATTTAAGATTACATATTTGATACGTTTTAATTTATTTTTTCCCTTTAAAAATGTTGAAAGCAAATATTTTCAGTTTTTTGTAAATTGTAAAAATTATATAAAAAAAAATTAAATAATAATTATGAAACAAGGATTTTGAGGGAAAATATTCAGTTTGTAAATTTCTAATCATCAGTTATTTTATCTCTATCTCATCTATATTAAATCATAAATTTTTTCTCAGATCTGCAAACTTTATATATAACTAGAGTCACGTGACAGCATAAGCTACAAGAACACATGCAATGGACCATTTATTTCTTACTTCAGGGAATCTACATCCCCTATTTTAGAGAAGCTGGGACTGAAAGCTGGCTGCAGTACCTTTAGTATTGGAAGCTGAGCTTAATTCCTGGGTCTTGATTTTCATCAGAAAATAAATTTTTGCTCGCCCCTTATTTTTAAATTTGTTATTTCCCATTTTTATAACATTTGAGATATTTTTATGTTATGTTATAACATAATAATATAATGTTTGAACCATATAGCATCTGTAAAATATATTTGAGCTTATTTTAGATTGGTGAATTTTGATTTAATATGTTGGACAAAACCCCGAATTATTTATAATGGTTATTTCAATTTCACACATCCTATCACTTTAATTACACCAGTATCACTGAAATGATTAAGCTGTATTATCTTACAGTTGCTAATGCTGTTAAAGAGGTGGATTAAATTTGTTATGCAGGATTATTGAATACATGTAGTAGGAACACTCATATGAGAATATCATGTGAACAAATTTGAGTTCAACAATAGATATGTAAATATGTTGGGATGATTGTCATTCAATACCTCAAAGCCATGAGGCATATTCTTAAAATTTGCATATGACTTTACTATTCATTATGTCAGTACATTATTATATAACAGTATTAAAGCAGGATAAATAGCCTGAGAAAAGTAAAGACAAGTTACATCCAGCTAGAACATTGAACACATCAGAAGCAGTATAATATGTGAACCTTTCAAATGTATTTGGACCCAAGATTGAAATTCTTATGGATGTCATAGTTAAACGCCTCATAGAACTATATGATGAGAAAGTGAAATCTTTATAAATTTATAAGGATACTAGACGGTACCCGTGGTAACCACGGATCTTGATAACATCGGGCTTAATTATACCGTGTTAGGATATCGCGATAAAACAAGATTAATCTACCATTTTTTACGTCGTGCGAATGCTTGCGAGATTTATCCTGAATGATAAATCTCTCATTTTTAATCCACCAAAAGGAGCTAGGTGGATTGAAAATAAAAATCACGTTTATTTATGCCGTGCAAACGGTGGACGATTTTTCTTGCGATCACTCATTTCCTGAAACATTCATCGTAAATTCATATCTAGTAAAAAAGAACTGATCAATGAATGACGGCATGTCACTTACAGCCAATCATAGTGCGAAAGTTGGCTAGGCTACGGGTTAGCCACCGAAAAAACATGTGAACCATCAATATGCGGTATGCTTAAAACAGACCCTCGAACACTTATGTGATAGAATTATCAAGTAAAGAGTTTTAATTCAATAAATTTTAAGTAATTCTTTTTATTTTGAACTGCATTAATTATTTTGTTGATAAAATTGGTCTGATGATTGAGTATCCATGATAGAAAATACTCTCGATGCAAATGTCGGTTGGTTATTATTTTGTTGTTTTTAATACATGATGTACTATGAGTGAGATGTTAACTTTTGTACTAAGCCATAATAGTTTTGAAAATTGAACAAACGTCAAAAGAAGTAATTCGGTGGGTTTTTTATATTGGTAAATACTCTCGATGTTGGCGTGCACAGAGAGGCCGAGTTCAAACATGTTCACGTGACTCTCAGATGTTGGCGTGCACAGAGATGTAGGTCATGTCACGTGACTCTCACAGGCAAAAAAAAAATGCTCCATTAAATATGATACCGTTTACCGATTGACCCCAAAACTTGAGGAACCCGAGCCATCGTCGATATCTACGATGTGTGAAAAGATCATGATTCTACATGTAATAGTTTTGAAGATATTTGGTGGACAGACGGACACTCGAGATTTAGTAGTATAGATAGTCAAGATGCACCGAAACTTCATGTCCTAGTTGTCAATTTTGTTTTCGGTCAGTTGTCTTTTGTCGATATAAGGCAACCAAACATGACTACTTTTCTATGCATAGTGTTCATTCAATGCAAGTGGTTTGTCCTTTTACCTCTAGTCCAAAAATGATTTGTCTAAAAGTCCGTGATTTTACTCAGCTATGTAAAAGTCAGCAACTTTCATCAGGCTTAAAGTATTATACATTTATTTTGTTAATTACAGGTGTGCCAGCCAATGTTGGCGACATTATGTGGGCGAAGTTAGATGGTTATCCATGGTGGCCCAGTTTAGTATGTAATCATCCTACACAAAACACTCATTTGAAGACAAGAAAGAAAACACTGATTCATGTACAGTTTTTTGATGACCCTCCATCACGAGCCTGGATAAATGCAAAGCAAGTTTTTCAATATGTATATGTATCTGTCAGTCATCATTACTAGCTAATTTTCAGCATCCTTATCTTGTCTTCATAATTTTGGTTTGTTTGCTGTTTCCAATCATGAAGTCAACAATGTTTAGTTTAGACTAAGAGTCAAAAAGTCCTTTTGCTTAGAAATATTCTGTCACTTAAGTCATTGATGCAGCTTTATGGAGTGAGTGCAAAGATTATACTAATCATTGCAAATAGTGTTTTCTACCGGGAAGTATTGCTGTTGTACTATTAAAAAATGTTCTTTTTTTTGTTCTAGGTTTGTAAAACCATTTTCTGGTTCAGAGTCTAAGGATTTCCAGCGTGGAGGTGCATATTATTCCTCAGATATTCAGTGTTGGAAAGGTGCTAAACAAGCAGACAAAGCTCTGGAAATGACTGTGGACGAACGTATGAAATTAGTTGTTGAATTACAACCATCGTCAGATGAAGATGATACTAATAATGAAGAAGCTATGGAATTGGATGACATCAATTTTGATGGTTTGTTACTTTAGAACACTTGCATGCAGCAGTTTAATTACATTATATTTATATTTGCTTAAAGAGCTAAATACCCTTCTTTTACAAAGCAAAACACATTGAAATATGTTTGGATTATGATGCATTATTGTCAATAGAATAATTAAATGAAGAAAAAAAATTCATTTTACGTTTTCTGTTACCATAAAATGACTGTTTTTATTTGGGGTTATGTCTCCTGATTGAATAAACCAAAACACATGTGACGTCACTTGTTTTACTGACCCAAAGCAAGCATGGATTCTGTACACGATGACTGCGAGTTATCTATTGAATTTAGCGAGCTTAACCTAAGTTTTGCAGTAGTAGAGGACGGGGAGACTTTATCTGATATTAATCAAGATGAAACAGGAGAATTACTGTACTTGTACGAGCCAGAGTACGATGACGAAACATGGCAAGGTGCTGTCGCCGTCGGGGACGACCTTAAAGTAGGAACAGAATATCTTTTAAATAAAGATTGGTAAGGACTCTTTAATTACTAGCAACTGATTTGTTGTAGGTATCTACGGGAGAGATAAATTAGCTATGAAACTAAATTTTAGCGAACTCACTCCGCATTTTGTCGAGAGCTTTACGGTTGCAGGTGTGTTTGATGTTAATCGCTATTTCTTTCTCTCTACGTAAATCGTAATGCCAAGTAGTGCTAAAGTGTAGATATAACAAATACTGGAATACTCGGGATTGCATAACAGTGCAATCAACTATTAATAATATTTATATAAGTGGCCTCATTTGCTGATTGCTAAATTACTCATTCATTTTTCAGAAAATATCGATACACAGCCTATAGACAACTTCTCAGGTGGACATATGGATACCTAGGAAAAAAGATTAGAGTACCACTACCATCATAAGAAGCAAGTTTCAATCTCCTGAATATATGGGTTTCAAATATCCAAAACTATTCAGAATGTTATTTAATATTTCAACTATTAATACTAGTACTAGCGAATACTTTGTGCTCTACAATATTCCCAGCTTCTTTGCTTTACTTCGTAAAAATATGTCTGGTTTTAAACTCAGAATTTGTAATCACCACAATTCGATTATTTATAATGTTTATAACAGCGAATGTTTTATTGTTTCTCCTTTGCTTAGTCACTGGAGAAAATCCTTGTATTAGTTTGTTAGATATTCATTTAGTTAGTGTCAGTATTGTATATATTCATAGTTATAAGTATATTTATGATCTGTATTTAGCTAGCACTTTGTTTATTTTTAGTACTATTGTAATTAACTTTATATGAACTTTTATAGTTTGAAATAAAACAATATCATATCATGGTCCTGTATTCTGAAGCTTTGATACATTTATAATAGTACCCTGTATTTTTATTTATCTTATTACTTGTAATAAAATTGTTAGATGAATACTATGCTATTTTATATTGGATATTTATTTGTTTATATTTACAAGTACAACACAAAATACTTTGTTAAATTGCAGTATGCCACTGGGAAAATGCTGCATTGTGACTAGACAGATGTGTAAATAACAAACAAAAATTGCAGTATCACATATTTAATGCCTTTACAACAAAGTTTTATCTACAATTACATATCCAGCACTAAGCTCCTTAACCTTTCTTATGCAACAACTGTGTGCAACTGACATAACTTGACAATATTTCTAATAATTTCTAGTGGCTTTACGACACAAGAATGAGCAAAATATTTACAAAATACTGTAATGTTTGTTAAATACCACAGTGTGTTACTGCTGTAATGACTAGACATCGAACCACATGTTAACAAAATTGAACATCACATAACTGAAATATGCCAAGACAACAAGCTGGTTGAACATACTATACTAATCATAGCATTGCTAAATCCTGGACAGAGACGTTTTACAGAGTTCAACAGTAGTAGTTACCCAATACGTTGATTGTTAAGACATATTACTAAGAAGTAACACATTACAATTTTATGAGAACTAAATGATTCTTCATGCCGGACAGAAATGCACGATAGTTACGAACTTTACAACCTCCCAGTGAATCAAAGGCTTATTGAAAAAGCAACCTGGTATATTAGCTGATGTATTTTACACAAGTCTACAAAAACAAAACCCTAGCACTAGTTAGCAAATCTAGTGACGAATTGGTTAATACCAGTTGCTTTATCTGGACGGTTGTATGTAGCACATAGTGGTGCAGGAGTTGCAATGACTGGCAATCCAAAGTCTTTAACCAAAATTCTTCTAGAACATATGTCGACTCTTCTAGAACATATGTTGACTGACAGCATTATCAATTCATGAACATAATCTGAAAAAAAATCCGTAATATTTCTTATAAATTCCGGTTACTTTCTTATTCCACTGAAATACATTTTATTATGCATGATGTATTAATTCTTCAACTACTGTATCATATTTATAAGTATAATATACAAATGTATTAAGTAATAGAGTAGAACAAGATTGCATACATGTTGGTTTATTAGCAGTTAGAATGACGAGACTTCTAATGTAGGCATGGATTTATATTTGAACATACCGTATGTAGGAGCTGCCTTCACTTTTCTCAGAGAATAGCCACCCTGTTTAAACTTAGGGGAAGTGATTGAGTATTTCAGTTCACCATTCTCATCCACAGCTTGGTCACGACCAACATTTTCACTGAAGGGCAATGCTGCTATTAGGACTCTGAAACAATGTTGATACACTTTAAGTTTAATAATATAATAACACATTTTAGACTTGGAAAGTTTACTTATCATGCATGTGCTGTGGCTATTATAACTATTAAACTTAGTCATATTAGTCCCAGGTATGTGCAAAGTAAGCAATGCAAATAGATGAGATTTCTTTTGCTTGTAGTGGTAGAAGAGGAAGGGAAGGGACAATACATAGAAATAACAATTAACACTTAGCCTCTATCAAAATGATAAAAATATATGGGTGGCGAGGCCCCCTACTCTGTGCAATTAAATGCAGAGCAGCCCCGATCATTTACACACCCTAATTCTAAAAATGAGGCAAAATGTCTAAAAAATCATGAACTTCTTAACCTCTTTATAATATATCATGAACAGTACACATGTGTCTGGGCCCGGGGTCAGATCTAAATTCCTGCGGGAATTATTTGATGTGGTAAGTAATCTCACTGGGATTATGCATACACTGATACAACTACTTCGTTTAAACTGAGCTTTACAATAGAACAAGACTAAGATATACAACACTTTGGAAATAAACTTGCATCTTTTTGGTTTTTCGCCATAGATCTTTGGCTGTGGGTTCGGGCTTCATGTTCGCTAATGGCTTACATTACAATAGTTATGATCCCCATTGTCGCTGCCGTGCTTTTCCTGTATCATTGTGTTCCGCCGCTATAGTTGGGATGCTCCCAGGAACTAAAAAAACGTTTCCTCCCCTTATGTGGTCAAAGTGCACCATGAAATCAGAGTAACATTACATTCCGGGCTGAAGTGTGTAGAACACAGAACACTACTCGTAGCAGTAAAATTTGCACGCTTCATGTTCACAAACTTCACCCATTTCTACCGTATTTTCTGCTCCTTCGGAAACACGTGCATGCTTACATTGTCCTTGGACGTCCTACTACACCCTCTGCAACACATAGTTTACCCCCTACCCGCGGAGGCATAGTTATAATAATTGATATTTTTCACAGCTAAGTAATCTATTGGAAATCGTGCTCTATAAAAATGGCTGGCTATCAGCTGTAAAACCACTGATGTCACTAATCTAAAAGTGACAACAGCGCTACCCGTGCCAAGTGAGGCAAATTATTTTTATTTTTTAAATGCGAAAAAACGCTTATAGAATTAAGAAATTTACAAAAATTCTTTCTCAAAAGCTTAATTTATTGTATTTAAAAATATGCGTACAAAAACATTAAAAATAGGCAATAATGGGTGTATTTATCTTTAAAACACCACACAAAGGAGATGGGCATTTGTAAAACTTGGCATTGTATCTTATCAAGAAAAGGTTAAACTTGCTTTTTACTATGTTATTTAATAATAATAAACTGTTATAGAGCTTCAAGTGATTAGTGCATGAAAACCACTTATATAAACTATTGCTCTAATTAACTACATATTTGTATGCAAAAATAACTTCCTTGAATGTGAACCTATCATATTTAGAAGCAGGTACAGGTATTATGTAATTTCTATTTTGCAGATGATATTTTTGATAATGAAGCAGGTAGCAGCGAAGCTGATAATAGTAAAGAAAATTATGAAGATGAAGAAATGAAAGACAACAGTGCAAAAAAGAAGGTAAAGCTTAAAGCTCCAGCCTGCCCTTGTCGCAGTCAAGTAGCAGATCTTTATTCGGCAGATAGACAAATGTCTCCATGTTGTTACACAGTGATTCTGTTAATGAAGGTCCAATTTATTGTACCCCCAGCAGTAGGCTGGAGGTACTTCGGATTTACCCTGCAATCGCCGCGTCAGATTCACTGTTATCAAGATATCTCAATAAGGGAATGTGATATCCATTTGAAACTTAAATCTTATATTACTTGCATATTGACAATGAAGCCTATAGATTTTGGGGTCATTCAGAACCAAAATGGCCGACTGACGTCCACGTCAAGCGCATCAAATTCATTGTTAGTGGGATATCTCAAGAAGGGATTGTGATATCCATTTGAAATTTACATGGTATGTTACTCGCACAGTGGCACT
>JAOXYB010022380.1:0-16931 GCA_028565635.1 Phoronis ovalis | reverse complement strand
CCGAGTTGATCCGAATTGGATGTCTGGACGTTTAGCCCCAAGATACGCCGTCCGGTAACCGGACGTTTAGCCACTCCAATATAGTTAATTATAGTTTACATATATATTTGTCTTCTTCTGTGGTTTTGTAATCTCTGTCTCGTTTGTCTAATTGTTTTAGTACTTTCTCTACTTTATTTTTTTTTAAATTGTCCTTTCCTCCTCTACTAGTTTATTCTACTATATGTTATCTGAGACAACTAACACTACAACTATTGCTAAGCAGGTTTTATATACTGTAACAATAGTCGTAGATCCTAGAAGGAATTACGGAGTACGTACGTATAAACTGAAATGAACTGAGCACAACTCTTCGAAACAAACACAATATAAACAAAACAAAATTCCTTGTTAAAAACATATTATACACGGAAGTAGAGGACACTGCTAAATTTACACCACATTTTTTAAAACAGAAAAGTTTTATATGTTAAGAAAGAGGGTGTCCATATATACATAGCCCACTACTGCAAATCAAAATATAACCAAACCAACGCACCTGTATTCGGCTAATCAGCCGAGGCCATTTAACACAGTGAAGTCCCCTATGAATAGTTTCCTTATGCCTCTACGCGAACACGTGTAAATTTGTACAAAATAGCACGTCAATAGGGATCACGATTAGTGCGTTAACATTACAATAAATGCTAGTTAGCTGGTCACGATTCTTCTGAAAGGAAATGGTGTCAGTCTCGCGAAATCTCGAAAAATAAATTACGCAGGTGTCTTAAGCAAGTCTTAAAGGTTGGTATTTTATAAAACGATTTCCTTCTAAAAAAGTTTCGTTATTATAAAACAACGTTAAAGATGTATTTAATTAATATTAAAATATAGAAAACATATCTAAACTACTGATTATTTCTTATTTATTGATAAAAGCACAAACATCTTTCAGCCTGAAAGTACCCATGATTCCGTAGTAAACATCCTGTATGAAATTCGGAAGCTACGTTTGCATTGGAATGTTGTAAAAATTCACAAAATTCTTAATTAAAATGGGGTAAGTAAATATTTCAATGTTGACGAAATTCTTGCTTAGATAGATATTATCTAAATTTGTAATTTATTGATGGTACGAGTTCAGACTTGTATAATAACCGGTAATAAGTTAACCTTGCTTGTAAGTCAGTAAGTGTATTTATATTATTATTAGCACAGCACGTCGTGTTGTCTATCAATTTCATTAATAACCCCCGCAATTACACTGTACTGTTTAAATGCTTACTACTTAGGTAACGATTATTAGATTGTCTAAGTTTCACTAAGTAAAAATGTTCTTAATACTGCGATCTTTAAGTTATGACGAACACGTTTCATATTTAGTATATAAAATGTAGTACTCTCTAGTACTTATTGTAGTTTGTTTATCCAATGATCCAAATAATTGTTGATAATTGACCGTGATCTAGGCTGAATGTACTCATACATGCATGTGCATATTGTGGGTTATGCTAACATGGGCTAATATCAAATTATGTTATGACTTGTGGATGTAGCAATTAAGTTCAATGAAGTGTTTTGATAACTTCTATGAAAGGTATAAATGTATTGTTTAATAATTGTTGTTTGGGCATCGTAAGGTTAACTTAATAAAAATTCATTAGACCCAGATTTTATATGGTAAATTAACTTGTCAAACTCATGACTACATATATTGTAATCAACATGGAGTCAGTTAGAACATTAATGTATTGATCATAAGTAAATTGTTAGTGTCCTTATCTCAGAAAAAAAGAACAACTGCTAATTTGTTTTTTGTTGGTAAAACATGTTTGCAGAAATGAAGTAAAAAAAACAAACAGATCCACTCTGCTAATTTGGTCAAATACCAGATCCACTCAACTGCTTACCAGATCTGGTAAAATTTGTTAAAAAGGGATCTACTGGGGCTGTACAGACCTATACAGTCTGAGAATTCAACAGCTTACAGGTTATGAACTCGACAACTAATTTTTGAAACTATCCATTCCGTATTGTCAGTAGGTTCACATTGTCCTCACACAATTACTGTATTAAAAATGCATATTCTAAAATTGTCCAACACTACATTTTAAAACTTGAGTTCAAGACTGTATATATCCATTTTATAATATATGCATAGTTAACAGACTAGCAAATTTCACTAGTGGGGTACTGTAGTAATTTTATTCCCATTGATGAGTTGGAATAATATTTACCCAGTCATCTGATAATTAATCAAGTAAAAAGTTTATAATTATTTTAAGAACTCCTATGTCTATTTTTTTCTTTCATGTAATAATAACTGTATTTTTTAAAAAATGATTCAGTAAAATTTGTACTCATGTATAGATAGACTTTTCTCAGCAATTAACGATATCATGTCAACTTCATATACACATTCTTGTTCTGTTCTATCTTAGTTATATTAGTCCCAGTACACCCAGGGATTTTTCTGATTTTTTTTATATGACACTTGATCTTTTCAATTGGGATTTTTTTTGCATTTTAAATAAAATTAAAAGTGGGAATTTTAAAGCAATTTTGTCAGTAGATTGATGATAATTTTTTTTGTCCTCATTGGGAAAGTACCCCAAGGTAGTTGGGCATCTGGCTATAAAGGAATGTGTGGCCCAGTGTGGATCCAGTTTTTTGACAAAATTAGCAGAGTGGATAAGTTTTTTTAAACAAATAGCGCAGTGGATCTGTTTGTTTTTTTTAAATTAGCACAGCGAATCTGTTTTTTAACAATTAGCATGGTGGATCCTTTTTTTTTATTAGCAGTGTGTATCCGTTTTTTTTCACTTCATTTCTGTCAGCAAACAGGGATTTTCAGTTTCAGCAAACAACACACACAAATTAGCAATTGTTCAACCCCAAATCAAGGCCAAAAAAAACCACAAACAGAAATGAAGAAATTTTAGTTGCTCAGATAAAGCCCAGATAGTTATAAATAGGAAATTCTACATAGCATATAAAACTGATATCTTTGAAATAATAAGTTTATATAGTGTAATTAACATGCCTGTTATATTAGTACTATTTTATATATAATGTCCCCAGTATATACTTCCATTGGGGATTCACAATGCTCATTACAGCTAGTTAACTGTCTATCTTTTATCATGACTCATTTGTCTTTCTTATTTAAAATGAGCATCTGGGAATTTTCACTGATATAAAAATATTTTCACAGATAAAGCTAATTTTTTTAATGGCAATGTTTTGTTTTCTTAGTTTTTTCTTATTTGTGTTAGAAATTACAGTGCTCTGAGTAATTTATATAGAATTACAATTAAAGTATATAATTATATAATTATATATATGCATGTTACATGACACTGAATCAAGGATGCACTGTGCCATTGGGAAACAGTGAACAATCCTCTTGACTTGAAATATCCTCAAATACACGATGATAAGACGTAGATTGAATTTCATCATAGTTGTCTCTGCTAGCTTGTTAAAATGACTTGACCTTGATTCTTTTTGTCGGAAATCCTACCAGCCCTCTTCTTATTTTTAATCAGACAGGTGTTAAAATGTGCAATGAATTGTGGGTGTATTACCTTTGGGTACCACCATGTGAACCCACCTAAATACAATATTAATTACAGTTATTCCATTGGTTCCTTGGTCATGTGATCAATATTTTCCTCTACTACAAGTTAACTGTTCATGTGGAACTATAATATTGATCCTTTTCAGTACCTGAATGCAGATGTAATAAATTGTTTATAACACAATTAATTATTAAAATACTCTGACATTGTGGAAACATATGTTAGGCATTTTCTCAAATACTCAAGGAATGGATTTCAAACTTAATGTTTAAAAAATATGTAACATAATACAAGTACCTGTGGAATTTTTTTTAAGCGTTCCCGATGTTACACCAAATACACATAATAATGTGTTGAATTCCACCTGGAGTATCAATTAGCTACCTTAGGAATAATACAACACGTCACAAATTCAAATGCCCTGTAGAAGGGTTTGGCATGTTTTCCTTGCATTTAAATTACTATACAGTATTAACTAAGAAAATAAATTATTACGCAAAAAATAATATATAATAATAAGATGTCTGTTTTGATTTAAAGAAAGTCACACTTGTTAGTCTGTAGGACATTCCAAGATAATGTTGCAGGACACAACACAACATTTTGAAAGTGAAAAACTACGTCATTTTAAGATATGTTTTTCTAAAATATAATAAATCTCATATTTTTCCTACTGTAATATAATAATCTTTATAATCCGTAAAGGGAGAAATCACTGCAGTATTACATTATTATACATGTATTTGTTCTTATGTAAATATAAAAGTTTGAACATGTCATGTAGCAGTTTTGTTATCATTATTGTCTTTCATGTATTATTTGTTGATAAAGGCAGTTGGCTTAATATGAAACCTAATTAATTTTACTTTGTTTAGTAGGTGTTTGGTTGTTGTACATAACCTTAAAGCAGCTCATCATTCCAAATCACTTTCATAAATCACTCAAACAATAGGCACTGTTTTTCTTTTATAGGCTGCTGGCTAGCCAGTTGTCCCATTAAAAATATAGATTTATTCCTGGCATATATTCGCAACCAGACATTAGTTCCCGGGGGTGTGGTCAGTATGAAAGTGGGTACCCATGTTCCAACATGACTTTTCAAAAAAGCCCCTAACGAAGTGAAATTCTGCAAAAAACACACCCCTAAGGAAGTGATTTTTTGAACAAAAAAAAAAACACCCCTAAGGAAGTGGATCACGTGATACCTGAACCCTGACCTGACCAATCATATGTCGTGTTTTAAAAGTCATTTTCAAAATAGCATCAATTCAGGAAGTAACTTTCATATGACGGGGGAATACACATTCTCTTAAACATATTAAGTTTTCTTGACCGTATTTGCACCCCTTACGAAGTGAAATTTTAACGATTACCCTAACGAAGTGAAATTTCCAAACAACATCCCATAGGAAGTGTCACACCTCCAAAAAAACACCCCTTTTTGTGATTTTAGCCAAAAAACAGACCCTAATCACGTAACGCTTGTTACACGCCGGCGGTTCGAAAAACATACCCATTCACGCGAAATTTTGTTGGAACATGCGTACCCACTTTCATATTGACCACCCCCGGGACATTAGTTGCTTTATAAATAAATACAAATCAATGTGAAAAGTAAAGCTAAGTTTGGGACCTCTATTTTTGTGGTACATTGAATTATTTTTAAGGGTTTATACATTTTAGTTTCTTGAGCTTGTAGGTTTGTTGTTTTCTACATTGGAACCATTGTTCAGTCTTTTTCTCTTTACCCTTTAAATTAACATGGAAAACAAAGCCGGAGGATCACTGTAATTCAAAACATTATAAGGGGTGGCTCACCCTTTTTATGAGCCTGTATATAAATATCTTATTCTACCTTGTCCTCTCAATGTTTCATTAAAATATGGGGTATATCTTCTTGCAACAGGGACTTTTTTTTTCAAGAATATTCAAAAAATTAATGTTTTTACACAATTCTTTCCTCACCAGACGTCTGTTTTTGGCCATAGAGCATGTTTTTAACCAATGGGAGCTTACCATATGATAAGTGATTGACCATAGGTTGTTTATCATGGGAAGGGATTTGAAACCGTCAGCCTCACACAGCAAATCAAAAATTGGCCGAGCACCCCCCTGGGAATAAAGCAGACCAATAAACGGGTAATGCAAGTTGTACGTGTAATTAGAATAAATAAAAATCTATATCTTCTAACTTTCCCCACAGTGCTATAGGTACCTTAGTTATTGTACAGGAATTAAAATTATTAAATGTTAAGACATTTCATGATCATGGCAAATATTTCATAGATAAGTGTTATAATCTCCATATTGATTTCTCTTTAAATCCTCCATCCTAGTCTGAGTTCTCTTTATGTATGTACAAACTGTAATTGAAACTAATCTGAAATGTGTAAACATCATAAGTTGCTTTTAAGCTTTTTTAAGTTGCTTTTAAAAACCGTCTCCTTTGAGTAACTTGTCCTTAGCTCTTCTCATTGAGCATTCAGGTGCAATTTTCTAAAGTGTCTTGGAGAATTCACAAAAATAACCTGATTTTGTCCGCTCCAAAAGTGTATGTACTTATGCTACTTTAAATAATAAGATGAGCGAGGTTGTGGATTGGATGCTTACGTGAGTGGATGTGGTAGTTATTAAATAACAATATTTCTTTATATTAAAACTATAGAATTCAAAAGTTCCTGAGGCAGAAACGTGTTGTCAATATTTTCTAATTTTATGTTGTTTATGTTACTCAACAAGATGCTTAAATGAAAATATTTACTTTTATGTATCGGAAATATGCTTTGTTTATTGATCATACTGAAAATTCAATCATGATCTGTTTGATTTTGCTCAATTATGTGTAAGATTGACTTTATATATCAGTGCACAAATTGATTCCAATAGCAATTATTCCTATATTAATAAATGGCATGTAACACAAAAATCAATCCTCACAATTTTTCTCTGTCAGCTGAAAGCAATATGTAGGTATTTTATTTATAGTATAATTTTACAGTTTATTATCTAATCTTAGTGGTTGAAAATAGTTATTAAATTATTATTCTTAAACTGAATTAAGGCTTGTTCTTTCATTTGGAAATTTACAAACAAGGTAAATGCAATCTTGCTAGAGAACAGTAATTAAGTTTCTAAAGAGTAATAATTTTGGTCTATGATGTAGACCACCATCTGACAGTCATTTATAGTGCACAGCTAAGACATTTCCAAAAGACATTTTCATTTTTCGGTTCATTCCTGGGGGTCTCGTAGTGTATGGAGCTTTTGGAATGTGCTACTGACTCGGGGCACATTTTTTGATGAATGTAAGTATATTTTTTTGGACATTTCACCTTAAACCTTGTGATATATTTTGAGAATAGATTTTGAGATCCAGTAATGGTTTCCTTTGGAAAGGTATGAATATCTTAGATCTACTCCGGCTTCAAAGAAAATAGTGTATAATATCTTATAAAAAACAAATAAGAGTACTTTAATGTTAAAAAAAATGAAATTTAGGGTATTTTTTGGTATATTTTAGGTTTGAAATTTCCACATTTTTGGTGTACAGTTGGAAAAAAAGTGATACCTTCAGTGACACCCCCACCCCAAAATATAACCAAGAGCTCCCCAGGAGTTTATATACTGCATGATAACAGTAATAAGTAGCTGTCAGAGGAAGTCTCCCGTTGTGAGCACCAGACTGTTGCTTTGTAGCTTGTTTTCTGCCGTTGCATAGAATATCGTCTGAAAACAAGATCTGAATTCTTGATTTTTCGCAATTTGGGGAAACCAAGACCTAGCATGTATGCGCAGTAATTCTTCTGTGGCGTTGTTATTTATATGCCTTATAGCAGTGTAATTCTTGTATTTTCAGGGAGCAGCCAATTTATACAACCAAAGCACATGTGTTTCAAATTGATCCTGCAACAAAGAAGAATTGGATCCCAGCTAGTTCGGCTGCTGTCAATGTCTCCTACTATTATGACAACACACGGAATGCATACAGGATTATCAGTGTCGAGGGCTCTAAGGTAATTTATCATCAGAGTTATTTCAACTGGGTACTAATACAATTGGACCTATTTCGTTAAGTAAATGTATATTTGTGTCCCTGAAGATTGAAGAGTCGCAAACATCTTTGAAAAATGGAAACCAGAAATGATCAGTACACCTCCTAAACAGTTGACAAAAAGTGAATCAGCTTGCTGTTGTTGACATATGAAAGTTGATTCCATAATAAAATTTATATAATATGGAATGTACTAATTAACATATGGATAAGGATCACCAACAAATTTTATATATGGATTATGTCCAGTTTACCTTTTATTTAAATGGTGGCTATCTCGATCCATCTCTTATGCTTAGTGAATGATAACCATGATTGGATTTATTTGTCTGTTTTTGTGTCAGCAATAGATGTGTCGAATAGGTGTATCCTAGTAAATTTGTTTCACAAAGAACACCTGATTGTGTAAATAGGTAAAAACTTGGACAATTCTTAATTTGCAAACATGTGTGGTATTTATAAAGTCCTATAAAATTTGTTTTTGCAGGCAGTTATCAACAGCACCATTACACCAAGTATGTCATTCACAAAAACTTCACAGAAATTTGGACAGTGGTCAGATCCAAGAGCGAACACAGTGTATGGTCTGGGGTTTCCATCTGAAGCTGATTTGAATAAGGTATGAAATGAACCACATCAAAGTAAAATAGTTATCTACGTCGGTCAAACTCTAATTTGAATAGAACTAATTAGCACCTTATGATTATATTTCTTGGTAAAAATAATATATTGTAAAGTTTTGTCATTAAGTTAATAAAAGAACGTAATTCTGGAGATGTTTATTTGCTTAAAATAGATGGAAATTTTGGCATACCCCAGACTTAAATTTCTGAAAAAATGTGGCAGTTTTGCCAAGTAGGCGAAGGATTTGCTGTCCGTTGTCGACGTCTTCAAAAGACATACCTTGAGCAGACAAGATAATGTTCCATTCTTGAAGTTTCTGGTTTCCTTTTGTTTAAACCAATATCAGTGCTAGTTACCTCATGCTGGACATTTCTGATTTCAAAATCATGTACTTAACGTTTTACATGAAAGATCAGCACGATTGTAATTCACCAATTTTAGAAATATAGTAAATGCATGACTGTGCTACTAGGAAAGAGAATCAATGAGTTGTTAAATGAAAAGATGTAAGAACATAATTGAGCATGAAGAGGAAGTTAAACCCTGCAAGATAATTAAGTGATTATTGATTTCTTTCCTTGTAATTTTCTTTCCTTGTAATTTTCTTTCCTTGTAATTTTCTTTCCTTGTAATTTTCTTTCCTTGTAATTGAGACTATTTTATTTAGCAATCAAAATGTATAAGTTAGTCTAATCTCAGGTGCTGCTTGATTTTTAATCATGCAATATGTGAAAACAAATGTTTATCCAATTTATAGCAAAAATAATTTGTGGCTGAGGTGAAATTATCTATAATAGTACTATACTCATACGTAAAATAGATAAGCCATTAACTCTCAGTAATTTTGGAAGGGGATGTGCGGCTCAGAGTCTGAATATATTTTGTCTGGGAGGATGAGTGCCAAAAAATTGATATGCTTCAATTCTGCTTTCCATGGAATATGATAAGTATTTTAGATATGAAAAAACAAGTTTGCGGAGTGTCACATGTGCTTGTTCCAGAGTAATAATAATTTATTTTTCATAACATAAAGTTCAGTCTTTAAAATCAGATCCATGAAACTATTTTGGTGAAAAGGTAACTCCACATAGTTAAGTTGATTGGAAAAAGAATCCTGTAAGGCCGCACATCCCTTTTTAGCCGAATGCCTGACTCCCTCCCTTGGATGTGAGTAACCCAACTAAAATGGAATGCCATGTGATATTGTCAAGGCCAAGATAGCTTTAAGCCTCAACATGCAAAAACTTTATTAACGAAGAATATATTGATTCCATGCTGAAAGATGATATGTAAGCTCTAGTATGGTGTAGCTTGCTGTGTGTACATTATAATTTATATTGTTATCAGTTAAAACCATCATTTCTAAGTAATGCGTAAGAGTAAATCCCCGGGGGGGTGGTCAACATGAAAGTGGGTACCCATGTTCCAACATGACTTTTCAAAAAAGCCCCTAACGAAGTGAAATTCTGCAAAAAATACACCCCTAAGGAAGTGATTTTTTAAAAATACAACCCTAAGGAAGTGCTTTTAATTTGAAAAAATACACCCCTAAGGAAGTGGATCACCTGATACCTGAACCCTGACCTGACCAATCGTATACCGTGTTTTAAAAGGCCAAACAACACCCCTTTTGAAGTGTCACACCTCCAAGAAACCATCCCTTTTCGTGATTTTAGCCAAAAAACAGACCCTAAGCACGTAACGCAAAAAACATACCCTTTCACGCAAAATTTTGTTGAAACATGCGTACCCACTTTCATATTGACCACCCCCCGGGAGTAAATCCATAAGGCAAATACCCGGTTCTCACTTCTAAATTAAAACCAGTGGAGGAACAAAGTTAAACATTAGGATGGATAAACAATCATAACATCAAGTCCTATAATTGCTTTATTTTTCTAGTTTGTGGAAAAGTTTACGGAGGTTAAAGAATTAACAAAACAAACGGTTCAAAAGATAACGCCACAAACCAATGGCATTGATAGTAGTGCAAGCAGTTCACCTGTTATCAGTCGAGACGGTACACCTGTTAAGGTAAGTTGAAGCAAAGAAAAAGATTGCAGTTCAGCAGCCAATATTTGAGAATGGCACCTATGTATACATTTTATTTGTAACTAGCATTATTACATTTTTTTCTGATGTGAAACTTTTTGCAGGTGATAATTTTTTTACTTATCACGTTTATGTCGTTGTGAATTTAAACTCAGGTGTGAGTTGTGAGTTTTTATCAGTTACGTAAATTTTCAAAGGTTGTTTGGTCGGTGTTACATTAATGGATAACACCTACACCTGTATTGTGTTTCTACTTAATATGTGAATGTGACAGCAAAAAAAGTGCACTGTGTAAAGTGCCGTAGTGATGCATCACGAAACATGTGGCAATGCCTGAAGATAACACTGAATACCTGCCTCTATCCATTATGACTGTGATGATAAAGGAAATAGCTAACACAATAAGAATTAATTCCATCTGCTGTATGTTTTAGTAGTTCTCTATCTAGTTGATGCAACCAGATTACTGCTAAACAGCACCATGACTACATGTGAACATTATTTTCAATTTTTCTATGGAAATTAATTTTATAGTGTGTAAAATAAAGGTCGGAGCTTAACTTTCATTTTATCGTTTGATTCACAGAACTTAGATGGGGCTCCGCCATTGGAAAGGTCAAGTTCAGGTCAAAATCTGCCACAGGAAGCCAGTATTCAGCTCAAGTATGAGAATGACAGACTGAAAATTGCTCTTGCTCAAAGGTGAGCGTGAATTTCTACTTTCATTGCAAATAAAAATGTTGATCTTACTAGTGGATAAAATCACTGTCACTGATACTATGCATAAGCAGTTGTGATATTGATAACTACATGTAATTTTGTATGAAAAGGAATGTGGATTTTAACACTTTGATAATATGGGATGATGCTAATCTTGTTTCATTTTACAGTTCCTCAAATGCAAAGAAATGGGAGGTTGAATTACAGACCTTAAAAAATAACAATGCTCGTCTTACGACAGCTTTGCAAGAATCCACAGCAAATGTGGAAGAATGGAAAAAGCAGTTGGGCGCGTATAAGGAAGAAAATGCAAGGTTAAAAAAGAAGGTATTTATTGCAAAACAATATTCCCAAGAACTTTTTTTTTGTTTTCTTCAACATGGATGTTATAAAAAGAAAAGACAACTTAAAACGTTTTACCACATTGTACTGTTTCGTTTTAAATAAACTTAGATAACCATAGGTTTAAAAAGGAGCCTAAGTTTCAACTGAATTGGCTGTTCTTTTGAGGAATTAATTGCCATCCAATGAACTCATGTTGTACAAGCTATATTTTCTTAAAATTGCTGAACTTCTGGGTTGTATCAAAGATTTAATTACAAGTTAGAGGGATGGATGTTAAACAAATTTGAATAATTAAAAAAATCCAAGTTCCTTCTGCTGTGGTATTTTTAACTGAACAGCTTTGCAAGAGGTTTAATTTCGCAGTGATACTAGTTCCCAATTTAAATCGTTGTACATGTAGGTTGTTGAACTGGACAAGAATCAAGGTGTTTCTGAGCAAGTCACTTCACTACAGCAACACATATCAGAATTAAATAAGAAAATACAAGAAACGGAAGCTAACAGTATTCAAAAACAAAAGGTATATACTAGTTATATTTGTCAGAAATTTCATCTCTGTTTTAATTTCTTTTTAAAGGAAGTCTCATTTGTGTGCTTCTTCAATAATCATATCTGGATGTTTGGTTTTACATTGTTTTTGCATTGTTCCTTTTAGTCTATTAATCATATCTGGATGTTTGGTTTTACATTGTTTTTGTATTGGTATGAATATGTTTATGTGGAGTATGTATTATGTTAAAATGTGATACAGTATTCCGCTATAATTCTAATTTAGTTTGTATCTTATAAACTAAGTACTTTGTATCTGATAAAATGAAGCTGCTTATATTGCCATGAGATATAAAATAAATCTTGACCGTCATATAAAAGCAACAGATTCCTCTTGGGGGTGCTTTTTATATACAATATGAGTGTGTCGGCTACATTTTCACAGAAATATTCCTGGGCAGGGTTTCAGTTTTGAGTACTATTTGGGACAAAAAACTCTACGGTTGCAGTGGGTCTGAAAAATGCAAAAATACCCCCTCTCACCCTGGGAGATTGGTATACATCCTTTAATTTTGGTTCAGGTACAAAGTATTTAATGGTGTGATAATTCTCCTGTTTTTGTGTTCATTCATAACCTCCCCTTTGTTTATACTTGCACTTTCCAGGAAATAGATCATTTGCACGAAAAAGTTGAGTCTTTATCGCAAGTAGAATCTCAAAATGCTGAACTCACAGATAGAATACAGGTTTGTAGAGCCACTTTCTGTTTTATGTATGAAACTTATTTTCATACAGCTTGATTACATATTGGAAGGCGAGACCAAAAATAAACCTTATGGTCGTGACCACTTCAAATGTTCACTTCAATTTTTAAAATTTCAGCGTTTTAATTTTTTTTTTTAATCAGAAAAGACAAAAATCCAACTTGCACAAATTCTCGAAGTGTTTTCTGATTCAAAATATTTTTTCTTTTCTTTTAACTCTAAAAAAACCCCAACTGACTCAGTTTTAAGGGCTTTTGCTCATTAAACAACTTTTAATTTTGGTGTGTTTTATTCATGATATTGTTTCAAATTTATCATCTCTTAGTCCCAACAATTTAGTTCCTTATAGAAAAAAATGTTCAGTATCCTTCAATGAACCATGTCAACAACACATGCCGCTGTATTCATAAATGTAAGAAATTTGGTTAACTAAAGTATAAGCATGAAAATATGTATAACTAACTTGCAAGATATTGCTATACTACACAGCAAACATGTATGTTACAGTAGTGAATTTGGGAAGGGATCACTTGAACTGAAATATCCAACCATTTTTTAAGTTTTTCCAGTTGAAAAACAATTTGAAAAGATCTGCAATTTAGAAAATCCTTTGCTACTCTTCACTCATATCAGCTTTTGAAAATCACCAGAGCCTGATTGAATATTGTAATTATAGGATCTGGAAGGAGACAATGAATCTTTACGTCAGAGGATTGAGGAACTTGAGATAGAGCTGTCTGTAGTTAAAAATATGAAAGACAAAGAAAAGGAAGATCTGAAAAAATACCATCAACAAATCGGCAATAAACTGAGTCAACTTTACGAGCTCCATGATCAAATGGGATCGAATTTACAGCAATCTTGAGGAATCACCAAAGAGAATATTTTTGTTTTAGGTTGGTTGTATTTTAAAAGGAGCACGAAATAACACCAATAAATACATGTTAGACATTTTTCCTCAGTGCTGTACTGTTTTGGTACAAATTCAATTATGCAAGCTGTGAATCTGAGAACCACAAGTGAATATCCTATAAATTCCGAAAGGGTGTAACATTGGAGTTGCGTTTTTTTTTGTGGTAAATAGTATGAGCACAGTTGTACAATTATGATAGAACAAAACAATCATGTTTACAATGTAATTTATTTTTATTATGCAGTATTAACTTTTATATATTTAATATACACTACATGGTGTGTTGCAGCATGAATCATATTAATTATAGAGCACTGTGATGCTCACTGTAGTTTCACCACACATATTATATTTTCTATGATACTGTATTAGAGGAATGATGTTCACATTACTACCATTTGCAGCGAGATGTGATCCTGTGATATCGTTAAATCAAAGGCATAGTACCACACCACGATACAGGGTTGCGTTACACTGCTAACAGTAGTGATATTCTTTTCAATCACCAACCGTAGCACGTACCTGTAGTTGCATTGCCGACCAAAAAATGCGACTTCATATGAGAGACTTTCACTTTCTCTGCCAGATGTCACTAGCTACAGAGAGCATTTAAGTTGTGTTTAGTGGGACAAAGCATTTCTCAGTGCCTTGATGACATCTGGTGGTCATTACTGCCAGTTTTGTGTTTGAAAGTATCCCAGTGGATATCATTCCTCATTTGACCATTACTATTGGATTTTAGAATGATGGAAGTTTGCCAACGCTGTGAGTAACAAAGTAAATTGGTTGTGATACTCGTTCATCGATTTTTATTGATTTGTTATTTTGCATTCAACATTGCATAAATTGCAACCAATAGATACAGCAGATACTGGTAGTATTTCCTGCATGTTCTATGTATCTGTTTATTGTATATTACCAAGTTTATTGTACATACTAGTTATTGTATTCACCAGGAACAGTTCATATTTTGAAGGGTTCACATGAAAGTTGTTGAAAAGGAACATACTGTTCAATTGAATATTGCAAATTGGGGGATATTGAAAAAAGACTAGATTCTGCAGTGTCGCAAGTATATGGCTTCCAACACAAAGTTTTTGACATGACAGCCATTTTGGAATCAAGATAATCCATGAAAACATTTTGATCCAAGTTTTGTTGAAATTGGTCCCCGTATTTTCAGAGATATCAAGGAATATGTTTTCTCATGGCTGCTATTTTGAATCCAAGATGGCCACCAGCTTTTCACTTCTAATGTTCAGAACTGAGTAAACATTTTGATCCAAGTTTTGTTTAAATCGGTCTAGTGCTTTCCAAAATATCGAAGAATATGTGACTGAGTGAAAAGAACCAATTGAATCTAATATTGTTATGAACAATTATATTGCTACTTTGTTGAAAGCCATACTTATAATTACAGGTTGGAGGGAGTAAGTTTCAATTGAAATGGAAGAGTTAGAAAATTTTTAATTGTTGTTGGTGATTAATTAATGAGGAATGTCGAATAACAAGCAGGGAGCAAACATTTTCAGAACTGCTGACTATTGTAAAAAGTAAATTACTGCTGCTATTAAAATTATGATCATGTTGAAAAGTACTTGTAATAAATAGAATATTGGCTGCTGATGTAATATTTTTACTGATTGATCTAAAATGTGCAGCACAAATTTTATAAAACATAAATATGTTGGTTAAAAGAAGTTCTTGATGCGATAATTACATATTCCATATATTTTTAGTGTTAGCAGGTTGATAAACTTATGATTATGATATTAGACAATTTATGTAGCTAAATCATACCATGTGACTGTGTGTGTGGGAATGTAATGGGCCAGCCCCAGATTATGTATAAGCCAAGAATAATATGTTTGCTAAGCTTTGTATATTTCCATCCGTTACAGTGCATGTTCATATTTAGTATCAACAATTATAATTGTGTGTTTGGGATATTTATCCGTCCAAGGTTTTTGCGCATTTTTGGTTTTTTACTATAATTTTGCTTTATTGGCATTATAAAAATCAATTTATTTATTATAAAGGTTATTTGTAAAACTCATCTAAAACCTGTTGGTTGAATTTTAAACAGTGATGCTAAGCTCCACTGTATGCTTCACAACTGACAGTAATTTCAAACATTTATTTCAGAAAAATACTAATCAATTTAAATAAGAGCATCAAAATAGTGCATGCAACATAGACTTTTGCTTTTTTAGCATAATTTTGCCGAATATTTTAGCTTTTTTCCATAAAAACTGTGCTCATGTCTTGCCTTTTCTGATCAAATAATCTGAAACGTGTATAATGTTTACAACAGTTTTACTGAGATTTTGAAATATTAGGAAATATTTTCCCTTGCTTTTATGTACGGCTCATTTGTTAAAACAGTGACTGATAATAGCCATAGGTTTGAGATGAGTTTTCCTAGGTGGATGAATTTTACGGTTTAGAAGCAATAAAATTTTAAAACTGCTCGATGAACAGCAGAATTTATGCTTTTTTTTGGTTGACTGTCAGTGAAAGGTCTTCTTTTATTGTTATTATCATTATTATTATTACTAATATGGTACTCGTTAGCAGCATGTATCCAACTTTGGTTGAAATTCTTCCGAATTTGAAATAAAATATTTATTAAAACAATGTCTTTAATAAGATTTATCCTCGGCAATTTCATCAGAGGTCTGCTCAGAACTATCATTTTCTAAAAATATGAGACAATATAACATATTTTAGATATTGTGTAATAAAATGCAAAAAAATGATTTCACATAAAGTATAGTTGGGCCCTCCATGGAAAGTTTTGCAAATTCTGTTTCACGCTAGATAGCCTTTTAGCTGGGGTAAAAAAACTCCAACCCTGTGGTAAATAAAGGTCACCAAAAATAGACCCTGCGGTTAATGAAAAAATTGTACCGTGGTAAATAGGCCTCGTGACAAATTCACTTGTAAACTAGATACTAGCCTTTTAGCAAAGGCAGTTTACCCATTTTATTTATTGACACCGACTGTGGTATGTGCAAAGTTAAAGGTAAGATGTCAGTAGTAAAAGTATTTAAATCAATTAACCCCCCAAATATTAATGAAAATACCAAACCAGAAAAATAAATAAATAACAAAAAAAAAAAATCCACACAAATTAAATATAACAAATTCAAATTTTTTGGACCTCAAAATGACTCCATTACGAATTACATTAGAGCAATGTTTTAGAAAGTTGTAGATTTTGACCTCTTGATGACCTTGTAATCTCAAGGTCAACTCTCCCCACTGGGGATGTCGTAAGTCAAACTTCAAACCCAACCTTTCCCGAGTTGCAGCACATTCTCCACATAGATTAATTGAAGATGCTGAATAGCCTCAGGTGTCATCTAAATGATCTCTATGTAACCTGATAACATCATATTTGTATGTTTTGA
>JAOXYB010022358.1:0-16945 GCA_028565635.1 Phoronis ovalis | reverse complement strand
TAATCCAAATTATTTGCTGTAAGCAGTGGGTAGCAATCCAAATTTTTGAATTTCTTTACGGTAGCAATCCAAAAAAAAAAAGTAAGAAGTATACAATCCAAATCCAAAATTTTTAACTGGGCTGCACACCCCCACCTAAAAATACCTTGAGTACCCCCCTGGGCCTGGAGACCCTTTCAGTAGAGATACTTAATTTCAGCTCAAAAATGCTATCGGTATAGATACCAAATGACAAAAATCTTGTCGGTAGATATGCCATATGGAAAAATCTTAGCGTTACAAGTATCAAATTTCTGTTGGTTTAAGTCCTGAATTTAATAAACACTAAAGATATAGGCTAAAAAATGAAGCAAATAAATCAAAAAATTTAACTCTATAGCTCTGGTAAAAAGCTGACAGTAGAGATATTAAAATTCACAGGTAAGATAACCGACAGTGGATATACTAAACTGGATAAAATTGCTTGCAGTAGAGATACCAAAATTGCAAAATCACTAACAGCAGAGATACATAGGGCCCAAAAAATGGACCTTTCTGGCTGAACCTTCTGGTAATATTTTAATCCAGAGTCATATCCCCTGGGGATTCTGTTATTGTATTCTGAGAATGTAGCCTGCCCAACATGCAACTCTCTCTGATAGATTTGATTCAGTACAAACTTTCTGTAGTTTACACCCTCTCATTAATCAAACAGAAAGTAATTGTTTTATTCTTGTAGTTTTAACAATAATAATTTTTCACTTGTCTTTCAGATTATCCTCTGATGTGATATTGCTAACTTTTATTTAAAAAAACAATACTTGTGTTATACATCAGACATGGACAGTCTGAATGAAAATCCATTTGCTGCATTATTTCCCAGTATAGCTCAGGCTGAACAGTTTGCTAATGTCAAAGATGCTGCTGCTGAAGAAAACCATGCAGGTATATGAATCAATAGTAAAGTGCATTACTTTTGATATAAAGCTTTTCATGCTTACCCATAGTGCAACTGCAAGTGAATGAGTTCCGGTAATATACAAAAACAAACTGGGAAAGACCAAATATAAGTCTTAGTTTTAATCTTCAAATAATTTGCTTAGTTCATAGTTTGTTTTTGGCTTCTTTTCACTTCTGTGAAGTAGCCATTGACACATCACGCATCGCATGCAGTATGAATCCTCTAATATCACATTTGCATTCTGATTTGTAATAGTACATTGAATTCCGTAAAATGTTCTTGCATTGTTTTAAGGGCAGTAACACTTGAATTGTCTAGTAATCTTTTTTAAATACTTTTAATAGAAATTAAAGATGAAATACAGCGACTAGAGCAAGAATTCTCCTCAAATGTCCAAGAAAAACTGGAATTTAATCTACTTGTTGAGCAGGTGTTTTTAATAACTTTAGATAAAGGTAGGTAACACTGAGGATATGCACCGCTTTAACACATCTGGATTAAGATGTGATGAGTTGATTGATGTTGTACTGTCAAGTAAGATTTAACCAGATGGCATCACCCTAAGACTTGAAAAAGTTTCATATTTAGAAGCGTCTTCTCTTTTTCAGTGCCAAGATCCATAACGGAAAGGCCACAAAGATGTGTTTTTCTGGAAGAATTATATGAAATGTTAGATGAACAGGAATGGATTGATACTGAAAACTTAGAACAGGTAAGTAACATCATAAAAATGTTAGCTGCTATTCTGTCTTCAACATAGTTCAGTTTTGCAGATTTTTTGCTTTGAACTCTGCACATTATGTAAATGCGACTTTTAAGGAAAATAATGGTACTCTCCTTGCTACCGACTTTAATTGTTAACTAATGTTGAATTTTCAGCAGAACTTTAATCATACAGCTAAAACTTTTAATGTAAAATGTAGTCTCTGTCTTAATATGCTATTTGCCAAAAAATCCAAATGAACTCACCATGGTTTGAATAATCAGTTATGACTGATCATTTATAAGATCGAAGAAATGGGTTGTAGATTCCTATCCTTCTCTACCAGAAGTTGCAATTACTGATAAAAATGTTGGGATGCTATTGAAAGCTTTAAATTTAATAGCCTCTTCCTGAGATCACATACTGCCTTGTAAAATGAAGCATAAATTATGTGACATGATAGGTTAGACAGATGACCATAGTTGAATTGGTAAATATGGATATTGAAATTAATAAGACCGTTCAGCAGCTCAAGGAGTGCCTTCAGGAGCAGAGCATAAGCTACAGTAAATGTGAAACATTCAAACTCCCATTTCTATCCCGGCACATGCAAGATAGGCTACTATTTTTGTCCTACCTTTGTAAAGCACCATGAGGAAAATTGTTGCATTTATTTACCTCACCGCACAAAACAATCTGAACATTTGTTACAAGGGGTATTAAACTAGCTGTAATGTTGGGTTTGTTGCAATTTAACAGGCAATATTTGAGAGGTTGATGCTTCAGAATGCTCAGCGAATGGTTGTACAGACATCAGCTGAAAAGAGTAGTTATAGCACTGAAGAAGTCGCAGAAAGTCTTGTGTTGCGCTACTTATACCAGAGTTTTCGAAGAACCAAAGTTTTAGTTCACCAGGTAATGTAAACCATTATTATTAATATTTTGTATACTGAATGGTTTGGCATTTTTGGTGAAATTAAACTAAGCATAATTTAAGTAAAAAGCACGCTCTTGTTTGGGGCAAAGATTTGAATAAAATGATGCAAATTATGTATTTCTACTAACTTTTGTTTGTTTATTAAAGTTACTCCATGCATACTTAGAATATATTAAATATTGCATTTTTTAATGAAGAAAACTCATGTTCCCATTATATTATTGAAATTTAAAGTTGAGTGTTAAATGAACTCCCAACCAAATTATTATCTGAACTTAACAGGTCTAATGACACAAATATGTTATCTGGCAATATTTTCATAGCTGTGTTATCATCGCTAGGACATTTACTCCCTTCTGTTCTGACCAGCATATTAGTCTGGTAGTATGTCCTTACAGCTACGGTTATTTTGTTTCGTAGACGGTCATCTTGGATTGGATTTTTGCTGTTTAAATATTGAATCAATTTAGGTACAGTCACAGCAGCTAACGTCCCGATTGCTTGTCCTAGATCAAGCGCAGCTCCGACGTGAAATATTTTAGTTGTTAGTGCAATATAATACAAACAACAACCAGTTGCAACAATCTTAGTCAAAGCTGGTAGCTCGTACATTCTAAGCGGCAGTAAATTGCTGATGATATCTTTATACAATTTTTTTGGAATTAGAGGTATTCCATCTTTACGCCAAACAACCAGTGGATGAAAATTAAGTTGTTGATTTTTTTGTTTCTTATACTGTTGACTGATGTGATCATCCTCTTTTAAACATTCATCAAATATCATTTTCTTATACTGTGTATAACCATTTGTGACATCTTCTAATATATTTGAAATGTAGTGTATTCCAGCTAATATCATTGAAATTACTGGTAATACTTGCATAAAGTTCTTAACTATTCCTTTAATTGTGTATAATACAACTAATGTTACTACTGTACTAGAATGTAAGAATATAAACAGGGCAAATTGTATTCCCCATACAGTTATTAATGCTCTGATGATTAGAATAACGATTTTTGAAGTTCCTTTAGATTTGTAGAATTTTATCCATGATTGTTTTCTTTCAGTTTTGTCTGTTTGTGCCTTGCGAATGTGTTGTAATACAGAGTCCCAGGGCAAGCAGTTAAACATAGGAAGTAGGGAAAGGAGACTTAAAATGCATAATAAAAAATTAACTGGCCCCAGGATAATACATTTGAATGAACACTCTTCACATCTATTTGAACACTGGAAAACAGCAATAACTTGCTTTATCCAAAATTTCCAAAACTTTGGTTCTATAATCAGTGATAATCGATTGTGCATTTTATAGTAAAGTTTCTTGAAGCCTTGCTCATATGTTTTTGGAGGCCTGAGTTCAGGTGGTAAAATTAATGCTCCTAAATACATATCATTTACCATTATAGTGTTGACAATAGTTGAAAGTTGTGCCCCACTGGAGAATATGATACTCATTAAAACATAGGCATAGACATAACTAGCTTCTACTGCATTTCTTGAACTCGTGTAAAAATTAGGAGACAGCATGCGCTCAAATAAAGAAAGATCACTGATGATTACTCCAGTATCTCTTTCTATACTTTGTAACCGTTCAACATAGTCTCTAAAAAGAAATAATGATATTACCAGCTGAATATAAATTACTGCAGGATATGCTGCAAGGAAAAATAGAAGCCTACGTATCCGACAGAACCAAGTGTTTTTAATATGCATGAAAAATAAATATTCAAATGGATGTACCAGTCTAACAGGTAAATCTTCATTGAACGGTATGTAATGAGCATCATAGATCCCTCTACCCAAAATTGAAGTGTTTGATTGATGGCTATCAACATCATAACTACCTGTATTTTGGTTGTTGAAGATAACACCGTATTTACGTGTTCTTTCAAATTTAGGATTGTTTGAAGCTCTTCTCTTACATGATCTTGGAAGTGTATCATTTGCTTCTGAGAAAATCTCTCTATTTCTTTTTGTTACTGCTTTACTGAACACATTTTCAACATTTACCTCTTCCATTATTGTTCTCAGTGTCTCAGAGTCAGGACTAGTTTCACTGTTGTCTATATATTCCAAACTTCCCGTCTCAAGCACAGTTTCTAGATGTTTATCTGAATGTTCATCAGTTACATAACATGGCAAATTAACACTTCCAATATTGTCATAATTGCTGCTAGAGTGGCTAAAATGCCTGTCAAGTCTCTTACACCTTGCTGCCTTCTTTTGAGCTAGCCTACCATCTCCTTTAATCTTGTATACCTCCTCGTCATTAGGCAGCATGCCGATAATGAATAAAGGAATCAATAGAAACAATAGTCCAAAAACTAGTACAATTATTGCAGTGTCACCACTTTCACTAGCATCAACATAAGTGCAAAAGTGTGTATGATTCTTCTGCTGTTTGCCTACAGCATTAACTTTGCAGCATGTTTTCTGTACATAACTACTCTCATTATTTATACTGAGACGTGAAAAACACAAAGAGGATGCCTCCTTTGTTATCTCTGAAAATGCATTATTTAAAGAATGCTGTACAAACTCCATCTGCTGTTCATAAGATAGATTTCTCCAGCATGAGCCATGTGTTGTGAAATTTACATCCACATATGCAGTATTTATAGCCAGACTTCCTAATGATAATACTGCGAATCTGAAATCCATGCCCAAAAGCGGAGCACCCCGACTATCATGCACCCAAATCCACTGATGAATGTCCAAAATAATATCGTACCTTTGGCTAGTTTCAAATGTTGAAAAATGTGCAGGTAATGTCAAATTCAAGTAAATTATTTCCTTTTTGTGAGTAATTGCCATATTCTGAAGTGTAGTCTTTGAAGCAGCTGAGACATCAAATTCACATACTATTCCTTGATCAGGTTGTCGATATATCTCTTCAAGTAGCAGTGCTGTTTTGTCCTCTTTAACTTCTACGTATTTCATGTCAGAAAATGGAAATTTTTGCTGCATATGTAATTTGATTTGAAGGCACAGGAAGAACATACCTAAAGTTACCCTACACATAACTCTGCCTTGTGCTTCTATTGTTTCTCCTAGTTATTTGTTGTTTTTTTGCATATAAATGTTCAGTTCTTTTGAAATCCTCTCACAGAGGTATAATAGAAAGTATAGTTATTATTATTAATTTAGAAACCTCAGTTCAAATGGCACCTTTTCTTTTTTCTTTAAGTTTTAAACAAAATAAAAATGAAAATTATGAACTCAATTCTTGTTTTTGTCATCAGTTTTTGTTATCCTTGAATATCATTGAATCGCCGTTGGTGAACTTTATTCCCTTTTGTAGCCTTGTCTGTTAGCAATCCTGAAGTTTGCTCAGATGCAGGCTTCTGCAAAGTCAGCTACCACCTATAAAAATCCTACAAGTATTATTTGTACTTTTTTATGTAAGGTTTACTAAATTTGTTCCACAAAGTTTAAACATCAATGCATCAATTAATGACTGAAACATGACACGCATGATAACTTAATGTGAAAATAATCTGTTCTGTTCCTATATTAAAAACGGTATGGTATGAAATATTATTAGCAGGTACTTATTTCTATATGTAAAATATAAATTATTTTTAGAATACTGTACTCTGTTGAAGAAGCTAAAAAGTTTCTATCACTATGTAAACTGGAAGTACATACCTGTCAAGTTGACATAATTTTTAAGCGGGATATTTGGTACTATTGAAAGCAGTGGCAGAAAACAAGCCACAAAGCATGAGTTTCATGCTACCAATAGGAAACTTGACAGCTATGTAAGTAACATTACCTTAAAAAGTATATTTTAAACATCCATCTGCCAATTTTAAATAAATTACCATTCTTGTATATCAAGTTTAAGTTTAATGAAATATTACCTCTCTGTTAAAGCTTGTGAGTATACATCACTACATAAATTACCACCCAGAATCAATAAACAACAGGAATTTAATATGTGTGTATAATAGCCTTAATTGTGTGTCTTGCCATACCTAGTCATTTTGTAATTCTTAAATAAAAAAATAACAATTGGAGAAACTAGCTAGCTTGGCCAAACTGAAAATTAAAAAAAGACTAGAAATTTACAACACATTATGTCAATTTGATAATTTTAGCATTAATTATAAACAATTAAAAGCAATTCTTTGGTTAAAATTCTTTTATTTGAAGAATTTTCTATTACCAGCAAAATGACCACTTTAGTTATGGCAACTTCATCTGTCTAACTCCAAATTAAAAAATTCAATTTATAAATTATAGTACTATTATACTTACCCCAAATATTAAGGCAGGCAAATTACTTAGCAGTTTGGCCACAAAAAACTGAGTTCGCTGTTTGTAATGAGACAACAGTAATGATATTATTATCTTAAAAGCTATCCACTACAATATATCACATCACGAAAATAAATCAATAAGCAAAAAATTGCACTGCTATATAATGATATGCAATGGAGGATACTGAGATTTGATCCTAAAACGAAACATGTGAGTACTGTTGGAAGATTTTTTTGTTGATAATAATAATTATGTTAATAAATAAATATAAAACCTTATAAAATGCCATATATCTTGCAAAGCATTCAGAGGTACTAAAATACATGAATAAGAAACTGAAAGATGATAAACCTACATAATTATATAGGAAAATGTGATAAAACATGACAATAAAACAGGCACTAAATAGATTTAAAAAATAAGAACAGTGGAATACTAATTGGAAATATTTAAAGTTTCTGCATTTGGACACAGATTCCTTAGCTTTGGTGCACAAACTGAGAAAGTTTTGTTATGTCTCCATTAAATAAAGTTCGGGGGTGTAGGCACAGTAAAATACAACTAAGATGAATGTAGCCTGTCTACAGTCTAAGGAAGAGAAGAAAAATAAAATCAAAAACATAGGAGAGAGCAAAATACATTATTTTCATTATGTACACACTTCATCACCATCGTCTGCAAAGCTAGACCAGGCAAGAGATAAACATGGAAATGTTAGGGTTTCCTTTCAGAACATGGCTAAAATCAATAAAAAGCCAAAATGGGAAACAAAGGATTTGTTAAAAGCAACTTCTGAATTTTTTTTTTAGCTAGCCTCCTCACCTATAGATTTCCCATACTCCTATCTTCTTTCAGCCATCTTTATATAGTGAATGATGTCATAATAGTGCATCTATGTGCTGAGATGCACATGTAGCTTCAATGACAATCTGTAAAAGCATCATTTCCAAGTATTGATTTCCAGACTGCTGGAGATAGCAATCTCTTAGGGATTTCTATTAGTTTTAATGCATAAAAACAAGTGTAGACATGTGCAGGTTATAAAATAAATGATTGATTGACTGAAAATACTAAGGAACAAATAACAATGACTCTACTTCAGAAAGAACTTCTGGGCATGCAGCTAGATAATAGAAATGTGTGAGTGACTTAATTGTTATTTAGCCTAGTCCTATTTGTGAAAATGGTAGTTCATGTCCAGATTTGCCTCTGTTTACAAAAAATATAGAATTTTTTTAGTCCTGTGTGGTGATTATTTCTGGTAAAGTAGTTGCTTTAAATTATTTCAGAGCAAGTCAGAAGAACATATTGATAAGTTTCGTGGTATAATTGTGAATAGTGCCTGCACAGCCATGCAGAATCCAGACATATATCCAGAACAGCAGCTATGGAAACAATTTCTGGATTTATTCTTTGAAGAATATAACTCTTCAGGTAAAGCCCAATTATTGTTTTTAAAAAAATCAAAAAATTGTTATTTAACTGGACTGTTAAAATCACAAAAAATTGGATATTTAACAGAAGTAGATATATTTATGACTTTTCGGCCTTTTGTAAATATATCTATTTATTTTATGTAAGTAAATATATCCAATTTTTTTATGACTTTAATGTTGATACTTATAGTGACTACATAACTAGACTTTAGTAAAATAATTTTCTTGGTGAACTGCTTTTTGAAATATGTTAATTTGTTTCAGTTATATGTCCTATAAACTTGTGTAAACTGTTCATACATTTTTTTGTTCCATAAGCACTGGTTAATTTTTAGTTCCCTATTTTTTTAATACTAGTTAGCTGTATTTTCAACTTGCAATTAAAAATATGATATTACTGACTATTGGTTTCTTTTTCTACTTAAGCTGATATTTTTATTTAATGACAGGTTTTGATGAAACTTAATCTTGAAACAAATATCATAATTACTTATTGTATATTATCATGAGCATGAACCATAATTGAAATGTATCATATTTCTTGGTATTTCAAGCAAAATGAAATGAATGCTTTAAAGAAGTCAGAATCATTTTTCTCAAATGACTATAGGGTGTTTTTTTTATTAATTTAAGTTAAATAATTTCCTGTTTTAAGTGCATATGTTGAAATGGTACTGTGGTTTGCAGGGAAATTTGAGCTTAATATGGTAGATTATTTTCAGCTGATGTGATTTTTTAATAAATAAGCTATACTACAACCCCTTGAAGTAACAATTGGTTGCTAGAGGTAGTAACATTTATATGTTTTTTTTCTCTGCAAGGTTTATTTTGCATTAAATTATGAGGATTACATTCATTGTTACTTGGTCGGCATAACTTTTTCACACTTTATACTTCAAGTTAAAGTTTAGTTTAGTTAGATGATAAGATAGACCAGCAAAAGTATATGTGTGTGTGCATGTGGTGTGTGTGTGTGTGTGTGTGTGTATTTTGATAGTATACAATATAAATTTTCTAAATCTGTAATTAATTTACTCTGAGTCATGTGACCTGTACAGTTGCCATTTTAGGTTAAAATTAAAATTTAAAATGCATTTTATAACAAGTCAAAAACCCTTTAACCTGCAAAGATAAAAGTTTGCTCAATATAGCTATAAAGCATTTTTCTCAGATCTCTTGAAATTTTGCTTTGTTCTGTTATATGCATTTGCAAAATTTATGTGTCAAGAAAAATCTACTTAATTTAGTCAGTAAAACTGGCTCATATTCTTTTGAATTTTACATTTCAAAAATTTAACTTAACCAAAATTGTCTCAATACAGTCACATTACCTTTTTGAAGGAAAAATAAATTGCATATTTACTCAGTTTATTTTATATACTTTGAAAATATATATATACACACATACACACACATATAGACACACACAGAGAGACAGACAGACACAGACAGACGACACAGAGACAGATACACACACACACACACACATACACACTATTATATTTTTATGTGTGTATCTTTTCATTTAGCTATTTAAAATTTAACCTAATACAAGTTTTGGTGAATACGTTTTGTTGAACAATGAAAATACAAGTTTTGGTGAATAAGTTTTGTTGAACAATGCTGTGCATGTTAAAACCTAATACAAGTTTTGGTGAATAAATTTTGCTGAATGATGCTGTGCACGTTAAATTCATTGATTTTTTTTTTTTAAGAAGTTCACATTATCAATCATAGTTCAAAATAATCAGAACTTACTATCAAAGGTTTAATGTCTCTTCTTTATGCTGGCACGTGAGTTGGTCCTAAATTACCATTTTCGAATCTTTAAACAAAACTATAGTAGGCGCAAGGTTATGTGTATCGCATCCACTATTTCAGGAAAACAATCTGTCAGTCATGTTAACAATTTAGTAATTCAACAAAAATTATTTTTTTTAAACTAATACACATACTTTTACGGCACCCTACCTGGTCCTATATTCATCAGTAGCTTTCTATGTTGTCAGTCCCCACTGAGGGCCATACATGCTCATGATGCCATGGCATGTAAACAGTGATAGCAGAACTGTAATGACATTCAAGTTTTGATTATAAATTTTGCTATATCTAACTCTGAAATTTTGCTGGAACTGAATGAATATGCGTAATGTGTTTAATTTTGTTTTAAATTTTCAGACTCTGAAGTTATGATAGAGTTCTTTGATCTCGTTGTCCAAGAGATCAACAGCAATTTTGAAAATTGTAGCATTTCACAAGTGTTTACACCATGTTTTAATGAAATCACTGAAAAACTGTTAAAGAACAAGTTGCTGTTTAGTGCCGATATCTATCCAAGCTTGGATTTTATATCATTTTTTACACAGAAGCCATTTTTGGCAGAGGTAAGTTACAGCAAAAGTAAGGGAAATTGAAAATAGAACTTTTATTACTGTCTATGGATTGCTCATTATTCATTGCAATTCATCATTCACACACCAAACATTTAGTTCAGATTGAATTGTCTTTATTTAACTACTGAAGCTATACGATAGAAAGTGAAATTTTAATGGAGAGGTGAGATACTTTTGTATGATGATTTTCCTTTTTTGCAGGCACTTATAAAGCACAGTACACCCCCAAGTGGTAGTAATAATGGTAAAATTTATGAAAAAACTTTATTTGGTGCATTATTTGCTACAAGTTGTGTTCCACAGAACCCACGAGGTCCATTTGAGTTTTTTAACAATGTTTCACGAACTCCAAAACAGGAAGTTGATATAATACATGGCCAAATATGGCAAGCTACAAATAATTTGACAGACAGACTGTATCAAGTTATTTATGCCATATTGAAACTTTCTCCAGAGTGTAAACATTTAATGTTGCAGTGGATTGGAAATTGTATGCACGCAAATGCAGGTAACTTAAGTGTCCTCAATAGAATTTGAACAGTTAGATGCAGAAATTACATTCAAACATCATTGCATTGCATGCTAAATGGTAAAATTGTTCAAACATAAAGTGTTGAAAATGTAGACATTAGCCACACATTGTCGAGAATCGACTGAGCATATGCTCAATTTGGGTTGAATTTTTTATGTTTTATATTTCAGCATAAGCTCTTGTTTGACAATGGAACCTCTACTACTTCCATAACACATTATGTACTCTAAGTAGACAGACACAGCAGGAGGTTTAAGTGTCAATATTTTCCCAGAAAATGTTGTTTGATTGCCAATTGTGAGATTTCTTCAAAGGTTTTGGTCTTGCAGAATTTACCCATGATAACTTTTTCCAGGAATCTCTTAGAAGTTCAGAATTACCGGCTTGATGTAATTTTGTCACGAAATGTTCCAGTGACAATGATGTACAATGAACTCGTTGATATTTGCTGAGGAAATCAGTTAAGAGATATAAATGCTGAATAATTATATTTTAGTTGTTTCATATTATTGATAAAACAAAACTTTTTGTTTGAGCATCTTGTTACATTTGTACTTTCTCTCTGCTTCTAGCCCGTGCAAAACTATGGTCCGCCCAGATGATGCCAATGGAAATATTCAACAGCATGTATGCAAGCGATGGCTTTTTCATCAATTTGTGTATTGTACTGCTACGATTATGTCAAAGATTCTCAAGACCACTATCTCCGGATTTGTTAAAAATCCAGCCAACATATTGTATTTGTGTGGTTAGCAGTGAGGATGAGGCCAGAGTGCGAGGCATTCATATGAAGTGTAAGTGTTGTTTAGATTTGAACATCGTCATTGTTACCAGAGAGCTTAAACTGTATCCTGTAAAGCTAGAAGAATAAATGTCAAAATCTTGTACATAAAAAGGTGACAGCTACATATTCAGTATCACAATTACACAGATTACATATCAAACCAACCTTGGTATTTTGTCATGAAATAAAACATAGTAGTTTTAATCTTAACATGGTAAGACAGTTCAAGAAATTGTGCCTTTACTGATTTATTTATGTTAGATTCTATTTTATCTCAGAAGAATTATTAATATTTAACTCTTGCAGGTGACTCAAATGAAACTTGCCTTATACCACTGGCCGAAAATGAAGTTCCAAATCTGGAAGATAGCTATAATTTTATCACTGAGTGTTTCTTTCTGACACAGTATTGTATGAACATTGGATTTCATGTACTGTTTGAACGGTTTATGAAATTAAATCAAGACTTACATCGTCTGCAAAGTGTTTATCAAGATGTGATGAGTAGTGGTGCTAGTCAATCTGATGCCGGAAGAAGGATACAACAACAATTTGAAATGTGTAGGTCTCAATGTAGTGAATAATTCTCAGCATAATTGTATTCACACTTTATGCTTAAAGTTACTATTTAGCTAATTAATTGAAAATGTAGACAAACAAAAGTATACACATTATGAGAGTATACAACTCAAACTTTCTAAATCTGTAATTTGTTTTTCTCTGAGTAGATCATGTGATCTGTATGGTTGCCATTGGGTTAAAATGTTAAATTTTTGAAAATGTAAAATTCAAAGCAATGTAAGTTAAACCTACTAAAAAGCTATATGTAGTGGAAACTTTTGCACAAATAATCTTTGCATATATAGCTATAAAAATATATCATATTTTTTAAATGTTATTTTGTTCAAAAGATATGAATTTTCAAAGTTTAAGCACCAGAAAAAATCAACAAAATTGAGGTGACAAAACTTTGAAAATTCTTATTTTTTTAACCATTACAAAATAAATTTCAAATATCTGAGACAGTTTTGTAACTGGTGTATAATTTTATGTATAGCTTATTTGTTCAAAGTTTCAAATGTATAGAAGGAGTTTTTGATTTGTTCTTTTGAATTTTACGTTCTCAATAATTTAACATTTTAACCCAAAATGGCAATCTACTCAAAGAAATAAAGTTACAGATTTCAAAGGTTTGAGTATGTATACTTTCCATATATGTGTTTTTTGTTCATCTATCTTTTCATTTAATTAGTTAAAATTTAACTTAAAAGTATAAAGTGAGAATAATCTGTGCCCAACAATATTGTCTACCTTTAATAAATGATTTTCAGATTTTAGTATAATATTTTATTGATTGGATTCAAATGAATCACATTTGATCACAATTTACCATTAAATTGATCATGAAACAGCACCTTTCAGTATTGATACTTGGTCACCAGCAATATTATATAAGTTCATGTTTCATGAATTAACTATCACATTAAAAAACTAAAATTTGTTTCTGCTTTTAAGCAAAAAGACCTATGCCAGCTCAAAAGGTTGAAATCTACTTCCTGCTCATACAGAGTTCATGGCTGCGCCTAACTGTGTTCTTAAGTCTATTAACAAATGCTCCTTGAAGAATTGCTTCATAATGTTTGAGGAAAGTGTTATCTTGTTTGCATAGCAATATTGAAATATTCTTCCATAATTTTTACTGCTTCAAAATGATTATAATTGAATGTAAAAATTCAAATGTGAATAATCTTATACAGCTTCTATTTATTCTTGATTTTAGTGATGTCCAACTTCCTTTCTGTCAAGGCAGCACTATCACAACCACAGCTGCTAGATATGGGTTTAAATTTAAATATCGCTACAGCAACATGGCTATCCAACTTGGCAGTCAGTCATGACTTATCTTCTTTCCAAGAAGTGACATTTCCTTTGCCAGGGAAAACTCCTTTGTTTCTTGGTTGTGTTCCAGAGTATATAATTACCAACATGGCCGATTTGATGTTGTTTACTAGAAAGTTTCGAGATCAAACATTTGAGGTTTGTACCTTATGAAGTACTGAGACACTGTAGATCAGCTATGATTAACCAATACATGAATGCATTTTTTATTTAAATCCCAATTACATTTTTCAAAAGATTTAAATTTTACAAGTGATTGAAAAATAATTTATTAATCGAGAAAATCTGAGAGGACGGGTTTACATCCAAAAGCCTGATCTAAAGTGAATTTTGTTCTTCTTACCACCTAAGAAACTAAAAAGACTAGAGAATTTGTTTTCATTGTTTCTATTTTTCACATTTTACAGTCCGCAGCAGAACAGGTCAGTCATGTAATGACATGGATATTGGTTTTCATGGGAAGTCCTGAACGTATGAAGAATCCCCACCTTAGAGCCCGCTTAGCTCAAGCATTAGAAGATTTGATGCCCGAATCTTTAGAGGCTGGGCAGGGTATGGGACTTGTTGCAAAGTAAATATGATTCTGAATGTTTTTTTTTATTAAAAACCCATTACACAATTAATATTTGTTTTTTGAACAAAAAAAGAGTTGCCCAAGGTTTTAGTTCTTCTCCAAAATAATTTAATTAATAAATATAATGAAGATTAAATATGTTTAAAAGTATCTCTTAATTGTGTTCTTTATAAACTTCTCTGTAAAACTAAAGTGCACTTATTGATACATGAACAGTACATATCAGATGGTGTAGTTTTGGCAAGAATGGATCTGATCTTCACCATTTTGACATGCGACATATTGAACTGAAGGAAAAAAGATGTCAATTTTTTAAGACAATGTCAGCATCTAATATTTGACTATTTTGTCATTGTTTACTGTTGTAATTCACGGAGCATCCTTTGGTGAATTTGAATTCTAAAATGTCTGAGGAAAGCATTGAATTTCAACAAAAATTTAACTATCGTTGACCTGTTGTTTTTTTATAGCTACCATCGAGAAAAAATGTTCACCGAGCATCCTTTAGTGAAAAATATTGGACCTGTATTGTTACATGTCTTTGTCAGTATAGAGATGACAGGTCAAAGTGTTGAATTTGAACAAAAATTTAACTATCGTCGACCTATGTATAAAATATTGGACTACATCTGGAAAATTGATATTCATAAAGAAGCCATCAAGGTAATGTAATTATTGAAAAACTTGAGACTTTAGTAAGACTGTCTTCCTTTGTGTATAAAGTCATATTCTTGGTTAATACATTTATGTTGAGATGACTAGTTGTAATCGATGTAAAATATGAAAAGGTTGTTTAGTGGTAAAGTAATCTTATTGGAGGGCAAAGTCTCATTATCATGGGATGACATTTTTTATATTATTTAGCAATTGGCACTGGAGGCAGAACAGAGCATTGAAGCAGCAGATGCTCCACTTTTCCTTAGATTTATCAACCTCCTTATCAATGATGCAATATTTATGCTTGATGAGGCATTGTCAGTAAGTACATGTAATAATGAAAATTTAATGATAGGTCCTTTTTAAACATTACAGTGAATTGCAAATTGCAGTTTTATCTCATATTACCGTGTCAATCAATTTTTCTGCACGTTTCGCACAATTATATTGAAGAAAATTTTATAACATTATGTTTGTTTTTTATTATTGGTTGATATCTTACTGCTGTCAATTAATTTAACAATGCTTGAAGCACAAGCAATTTACCTTCTGTCTTATCTTGCAGTATATGAGTCAAATCAAAGAAAAACAAGGGGAACAGGAACATCCAAATAATGAAAACTTCACACCTCAACAACGTGCTGAACGTGAAGGAGACTTACGGCAACTTTCCATGCTTGCAAGATTTCATAACATTCAAGGACGAGACACGATACATTCCTTAGAACTGCTGACACAAGAGATCACTAGTATTTTCACACATTCTGTTATGGTGGATCGTATTGCAGCCATGTTGAATTACTTTCTGTTACATTTGGTAAGGAAAAAGTAACAACGGACAATTTTTGATCTTTAGATCAAACAAGTTTATTAAAATTACATAAAAAAGCACAGAGAAAGTGTAGAACTTTCTTTAAAAAAGTGCTTGTATATTTTTAAGTGTAAGATACAGGTAAAATGTTTGTTATTGTTTTCTGAAATGGCTATACTTTATGAACAGCAGCCACAAGCTTTCTTTATGGCTACTACTGGAACTACATGTAATCTAATTAATACAATTCTACTTCAAATACTAGCTGTATTTCTTTTGTTATAGGTCGGACCCAAGAAGCGAAACTTGAAAGTGAAAAATTTTGATGAATTTGATTTTAAACCCCAGCTTCTTGTGTCAGACATCTGTCAACTTTATCTGAATCTTGGTGAAAATCAAAGCTTTTGCTTAGCTGTTGTTAACGATGGACGTTCGTATTCTAAAGATTTATTCCCGCAGGCGGAAAGAGTTCTTGAGAAAATAAATCGAACACCAGAAATGAGAGTACAGTTTGCTGAATTTGGTCAAAAGATTCAGGTACTATTCTTTTTTTTCCATTACATAGTTTACGGAATCAGTGATGTGTCGTAAAGTGTTAGACGAACAATCAGTGTTTTGGGAGTTTTTACCAAACTGTAATGCAATCTAGCGTAATAATATACAGTACATTTCGATAGTGTTTAAATTCCTGTTCATATTACCTAAGTATGCCATTTACCGTTATTAAATGGGAGGCATCTGAACTCCAAATTTCATTGCTATATGTGGCAATACTAGTGTTATAAGCTTTTATTTTAACTTTTATAGTGATTTTACCGTGCGTTAATCATTAATGCACCATAGCAAAATTTTCCAGAAGTCACTTATTAGATAGTGCCATCTAATCACAATAACACACTCACTTACTCACATTATTGTTATATTAACACATTACAGTTTATTTTTGCTGTTTATCCTATCTATAGGATACCCAGCATTGGTATCGTCTTTTACTTGACGATTTTCAATATTGTTTA
>JAOXYB010022347.1:0-16948 GCA_028565635.1 Phoronis ovalis | reverse complement strand
TGAATACAAAATTAAATCTTATGAAAGACACGAAGCAGGTTGTTTTATCCACTGGAAATCGAATTTATTCTGTTTCAACGAACGCGTTGAACGCATGCTTAAACTTGTTCTTTAAAAGCAATTAAGCAAGAATCTTAGGAACTAATTATGTTTTTGACGTAAAAACACTACAGTAACAATTACAAATTATAAAGAAACTATTGATGAATCTCTTTGTTAGTAGACATAAAATATTAACGATTCCGGTAGCAGACAATTCAAAAAATAGTTTAGAAAACAAAACATTCTTTTGTTTCATGAATAACTCTGTACCATCTGTTTGTTATAAAATACTGTTAAAATAATTTGTAATTTTATGAATTTCCTACATAGCTATATAACATTATTTTCAGAGTGTCAACAGTGTGTAAAGGCTACAGCACCCGAAAGACAAAAATCCGTGTTATAAACTCTCGGTACACTAAATATCTTCAACTGAGTCAACGCATCGGTCCTAATAATGTGAGCTGGGTTAATGAATTATTCTTAACTATTTCAAGTTACTTAAAATAACATAACAAAATCTATAGATATATAAACCGGTATAAAACTAATGTATAAATACATCAAAATAACACAGATTCGGAAACCCGTCCATCAGCATCCCAAGTGCTATAATATGTGCAGTCTATCAAACAATCTTTTCTGCGGATAGAAATATATGGGAAGCTATGACTTGGTTTGGCTAAATCGTTGTAGAGAATGACTGTCGGGAAGGAAACTAGCGCATGATTACTATATCACCTTTTTTCTGATTGTTGTGTAATACTTGTGGAGTTTTTGCTAAAATGCGCGATCCTCGAGCCTTCTGGGCCTGGTTCTTGTAATATTCTTGACTCTGAGCAGTTTGCGTCGACATCATTATAATTGCATTTTATTTCAGAAAATGATTTTATCGGTTTTACCACAGTAACCATAGGTTCGTTGGAAGTATTTTGCTCTTCAGGTATTGTCTGACAATTTGGTAGTATCAGGGAAACTTGTCTACCTCTATTGCTCTTGTTTACTGGCGTTATTGTCCTCCGTTTACTAGTATGGCGCCGCCATTGTTCTATCAGAGTGGCTTGGAAACGTTTACGCATAAAGGCATATAACAAGGGATGTAACACTGTGGTTGTGTAAGCTAAAGCTAAAAAACACAACTGAATATTTTCTAAAATAAAAGTTGCAGGTACTACCATTTCAATGATGCACGTTATGGAATGTGGTCCCCAACATAGTATAAACGTTCCTACTATAGCAAATGTCATTGTTGTTGCCCGTTTTTCTCTAGCCTTTGTGAGACTTAGAGATTGAATTTGTTCAACAGTTTTACCACGCACACCGGGTAAATGTATTATGGTAGCTTGCACAAGGGAGCGAAGATTTAATCTCTCTCGAGCTGCTTTAAATATTTTTAGGTAGCATATGAGCATAACTAAACTTGACACCAGAAATAACAATACGCTAAATATGTCATAGTAATATCCAGTCCTTGACTGTGACCAGATGATGTAACAAGGCACGTTTCCCATGTACTCATAATACGTTATATTTAAATCTTTTTCGAAACCAAAAATTAAACTGGCAAGCGGTAACATCAGTCCAACGAATGAAAATGTCCAAACGAAGCATAAAATATACTTCATTCTTGGCAGGATTTTCCTATCTATTGGTCTGACGACAGTTTGGAATCTATGTGCTCCTATTACTAACAAGTTGAGCGAGCTTGCGGTCCTAGCGAAGGACGTTAACGATTTTTGTGAATAACAAAGTACAGGATGATTCAGTTTCACCGTTGATCCTACGATAACTATCAGTGTTACTGGTATGGCAAAACTACAAATTAATATGTCGATGATGTTTAAACTGTTTATAAAATAGTTACTACTGTTTTTCATTAAATGATTAGATGAAATCAATTTATTAATCCGTAATACGACAATATTGCTGATAAGTCCAATTGTTATTTCTACGAACAAAACGGCTGTAATTGTTGAAGTAATATATTGGATGTAAATGTCACTGTCAACTACAGTGATGTTTTCACCCATTATTTTTTTTAAACTATCGCGTGCAAGATGTTATACGAAAGTAACGTAGATAGCTATCTTTTCGATCACATATAATCCACTGATAAGCATATATCATGCAGATGAAACTAAAAATTAATCTTCGTTAAAACAAATTAAAAACGTTTTATAAATACAGTTGGTTTGTGGCATCTGATGCTGGATCAAGATGCATTTCGTGTGATTTTAGATCATTTTTAAAATGCTGTAATAATATATATTCCAATATGCACCGTCCAATATATCTGTGCACCTCACGTGCACCAAAATAAATTATTCCAAAGATAAAATTGGTATTTTAGATATCCTCTGCTTCCTACATATCAAGGAATCCAATCTGTTTTTGCGTCCTTCGCATCTCTTCATTTGTGATCGTTTTTTTTTTTTAATGTAACAGCATTCGATAAGCTGATATCTTACCTCTACTATGACAGTATTCAGTTTCTTCTTTATCCCATGTGTGTTTGTCAGCTAATTCCAATTCTCAAAATCGATTGAAATGTAAAAGAATAATACAGACCTGAGTGATATTTCCTGTGTAAAGCCACTAGGTATTTACTCAAAAAGCTTGTATAAGCAATTTACCCAACAGTTCGTAGATTCATGTATGTAGAGATATATTGTACCGAAGTCGAAAAGAACCTCCTAATAGAAAACACGTCTCAGTTGCACAAACGCTAATTACCACAAGGTTTAATCGTCGAGTTCATAAATTCTATATGCAACCCTATGGGTATATTAATACACTTTAGGAAATGTCAAAAGGTGATTTGAGAAGTATAGCACAATAGACAAACATTATAAAATTATAGATAATTATGAAGTTGAAATATTAATCTAATCTAGCTGTTAAGTGTGTGATACATAGACAGAATTGCGGTTTTCACCCAGTAGATCCTGGGCATATCCAGGATTCTCGGAAGGGCGCATTATTTTTGAACCCGGTTTTTGAATGTTAATGAAATCGTGAGTTGTATTTTTTTCCTCATATAACGGAAGTTACACCCCACAAAAAATGACGTAATTACACTCTGGAGACACCATTATTTGTAAGATAGATGGCACAACTGATGTTTGGCTTAATTATCTTAAAATAATTATTAAAATGCAATTGGAGGATTATTTTTTTGCAGTAGGTTTTCTGGTCAAATAGTTCTTCTTGTTATAAGATGTTGCAAAATGACAGACGAATATGTTACGAAGTGTAATTCTGAAGAACAACAACTTACATAAAATGTCTTAGTTTTATTTTTTTTTTAATAATTGCTTACAGAACTGTACAGAACACAGTAGAATAACAGTTTGAATATTACACATTACTGAAAGACAAACCTTTAACTCAAATAATTCCTTTCCTGCATTATTTGCTAACAAATAGAAATCCTCCTAATTATGAGGACTCTCTTAGTAGACAGAGGATAATTATTTGAAAAGTTCATGTGTCTCAAAATGTTTGCGTTTGAAAATTACTTTTCATCGATGAAATCGTGTAAATTTCTTATAATAAATTCAAAGTGGATGTAGCCACCTGCGAAATATTATACTGGTTATAGCGAGTAATGTAAATCCTTTTATTATATTAAGATTCCAAACATCTTGTATACATTAATATCATAGATTTAAATTTTATAATAACAGCATAAAATGCTAAATTTAAAAATATAATTTAAACAAATAATAAATAACATTTTGGCCATTAAAAATATAGGAATTCATCCTGCCAAGATACATTACATGATATATCTCCGACTAGAAAAAAATAATGAACACGGTTTGGCTTATGAAATACAAGTATTACTGACGCATCCCGGGGATTGCACGCAGTAATTATTTTTTTTGTCCTCAAACAGTAGTACATTGCAATTTTCATTGGCAGGTGTGCAACCCAGTACTTGATTTAATAAAATCTTATTGCCAGACAAGTAAAAAAATGTATTATATTTATCTTGGATCATAATAAGATATCAATAATTTCAATATTTTTTTTTATGTATTAAGAATATTCACTGACAACACGCATTAATAAGAAATCAGCGTTTCCAACAACATCATCAATCGCAAATAAATATATGGTTGGCTAAAGAATAATGCAAGCTCTGCTCCTCTGTTCTTTACCGATTTCTTGTGAATCTCTACAAAATAAAAAAAAATTGAAAGTCGAGCATCCTCACATATCGACAGTTCAAACATCACTTTTGAAACCTTGCGCTGCATTTATATGTAATGCATACAGGTAGTAGATTCAAACTTTGACAGATTGGGGGTGAAATTTGTCAGTTATAAAACAAGTTTCTAATCAATATCAATATTCTGCATTCTTAATATTATTATAAATATGTATATATAAGCAAAATCCTTAGTGTACATTAGAAAATTACTCTTAATCCTGAAAAAAGATTATTTAATTGGAATGGTTAATATAACTATACGAAATCAGAGTTCAAGACTTACTTGAAATCATATTCGATCTTTGTTACGCCAAACACATCTTCATGATAGCGTCTTGATTTCTATAAAAGATATTCACATTAAAAAGTCAATCGATACTACAAACTACTGCATGTTCAATTTTGTGTTGAAAACTTGCACTTGTATGTAAAATTATTTCACATCTAATTTAGTGCAAAAACATTTGAAAAAAATGCAAAAATGATGCTATTAACGTATGTTTCCAACATAAATTTTGTCCGGGGGGTCACTCAAATAAATGTGGGGTAATTATGTTCGTTATAATAAAAACGCGTGAAAAGGGTGTTTATTTAAGGACCAGGCACGTAACCCCGAGTTACGTGTTTAGGGTAGGAAAATCAGCAATTTTGACCCCGAGTTACGTGTTTAGGGTAGGAAAATCAGCAATTTTGACCAAAAAGGGTACGGTTTTAACCCTGGTCTTGCATGGAGTCTGTTTGGCATGACGAGTCTTGGTTAGGATCCGATTTTCGCGGTAAGAGTCTTGTTTCTTCGAAAACAAAATTCCGTTTTGGATAAGGGTACCAACTTCGACATAGGTCTTACTTAGGGTATTTTTGTTTCTTTTTTTTTGCTTGTCGACAAGTTTCAGTCTTGGATAGAGTACTAATTTATTTAGAGGTATTTTTAGTCCATAATCGAACATGTTTACCCACATTTTGTAAAGGGCCCCCGGGAAATTTTGACATTGTTAAAAGGTCAATTTTACCTTCATTTGAGAAATGAAATTCTTTGCCTCACTCAAGCTGTATTCTTTGTGAGCTACAAGTATCTTGGCTATGGTTTGTTGAACATCTTCTGCTAATTGTACATGACCGCAGACGTAGACATGTGAGTTTGGATTTGTTATTTTTTCCGCAAAGTATACAGCCTGTGCTTGAAGAATATCTTGCACGTATTGCTGCAATGCACAAATCAGAAGAAAATAAATTATTTTTAATAAATAGATCTTGATAAAACTGCATTTTTTCTCATGGGAAGTGGAAAACGAAAGTTCATACAGTTGATAACTGATTTTATATATTCATTTTGCGAGGTTGAGACATATGTTGTAGATCCATTTGCACCTTCATGTGTTCTGACGTGACACTGCACTGATATATTGAATGCAACATACAATTAACCTGTAATAATGCTCGATAATTGTTAACACAATTATTTCACAGCTAATGTGACGTGCCATGCAAACGTTGCTTGACAATACTTCCCTAAGTACATCAAATTGGAACATTAACACCAAACGCAATTATAAATTAGAAAATAATGTAGAAATGACTGCTTTAAAACAGCTTCGATTTCGTGCAGGACATGATTCTAACTTTTTACTGGAATAATATGAAACGTATTAACAATTATTATAATATGCCTTCTTTTGTCCCTTCTGTCGAGAATATGCAACAAATGTTTCACCAAGTGCAGTATTTTTCTTAGCAGATTCAATTTCATCCTTGTACAAACGACGACTGGCAGAGCGACAACCAAATAGTAGAGCTGTGCCGTGCGATTCTTCACATATTTCTAGTAGTATTGATTCTACAAAAATATAGAAAGATTTTTATCTTACTCCGTACTCGATGATTAGTCTACTGCTGCACTCCTGTAAAATATACATGTTCACATAAGTCATAAAATTAATTTTATAAAATAAGACATTTGTTATATCTGAATTATTACACGTTTTCCTCCGCGTTTTCCCTTACTTGGCACAATTGATGACTAAAATCACAATTGAAACCATGATTAATTGTTTTAAACCATGGTTGCTATCTGTACAATCTTAAATGAAAACATACATAGACACTACATACCTCCGACTTTATTCTTATGATTATGACCGAGTTGTTGCCAGAATCCTCTAAATGGAGCTATACCTGACCCAGCACCAATAAAAAGGATAGGAACATTTGGATCGGTCGGTAGATGGAATTCAGGAGCTCTAAAATGAACAAGTTCGCTGTAAAAAGTATTAAATCTACACGCTTTCTGATATTTTTAAAAATAATCAATGAGAATATAGGTACTTACGGTTTGATAAAAGCTGGAATAGTTCCTCCTCTAGGTATTGAATTTAACCATGATGTGCACAACCCCTTCCTTTTGTGTCTTTTAACTTTAGTACCTGTTGAAATGATGATAAACTAGCGAATGATGATAAAAATAGTGTTTGTACTTTTTGTTATGTACATTCTAGTAAAATCAAACAAAAACAATAGATAAACAAGATAGAGATCGTTGACCTCTTTTCAATGCATTTTTTAAATGTATTAACATTAAGACATGCCTGTGAGAATGAGTTGTAATGACATAGGAAGGAAACAAAAAACTGTTACCCAGGGAACAGAGAACAAGGAACCTCTAGAAAAATTTAAACAGTATTGTAAGATCCTAAAAATGGTACTACTAAATTTCACCAAAAAGATTTCTCAAAGCTACATTATGTCAAAGTTACTATAGTATAACTCACCGTTCATAGTGTATGAAACAAGTGTCACCGTTAAATGAATTTCTCCAGGATGTGCTGCTAGAGAGGAACTGATGGAGTACAGCCGTGGTTGCAACACAGGCAACTGAGTCATCAATAAAGAAGGGTTTAACACAAGAGATTTAAATTCTAGCAGGACATCAATTAGCGATGGAAAATAAGTAAACCTCCATCTTGCGTATTCTTTCTCCCCCTTGAAAAATTAAATGATTCACTTTACATTTTAAAATATAATTTCTTTCTTATCAAAATGAAGTGATAGATACACCAATCGTAATTATGGATTGTATTGTGAAGTAACAACTGTATTGTAATAGAACATCAATTAGGGTTGGAAAAATGAGTAAGCCCCTATTTTTATCTTTCTTTTTCCCAATTAAAAAAACAAATGATTTCTTTTACATTAAATATATTTTTTTTTCTCAAATATAGTTAAAACTCCCAATAGTAGATACTCCAATCGTAATTATGGATTGCGTTATGAAAGAAAAGCTAACATCAAGTTTGTGTGATATGAACTTGGTGAATAACGTATTGAAATTACAGTTATGTCCGTTTATATCTGAGTCCTCTTATTTTTTAAATATTTATGAACATACCTTTGCCAGAATTGCTAATCTCTTTGCTTCAGAGTTCTTTGCCATGTGTGTCAAACATTTTAAAAATTGCGGCTGAGGTGGTGTTGTTATGTCTAGATAACAGGATAACGCAGTTCGAAGACTGCAGAGAGGTAGATGGGCATTTTCTACAAAATTCACCAAATGTACAATACATGAAACATTATGCGCGTGTAACCGATACATGTATGGCAATTATTAGAGTTTCACTGGATAGACTCTTAACGGGCACTCGACCCAAAAGCAATGTTATATCGAAAAAAAACACACCACCTTGATCAAAGAAAAGAAGAGTGAACTGCTTGTATATTGCTGTCCACATAAAACCCATTATTGAAGAAAACCGAATAAGTTTAGTTACTATTATCCTGTCTTATGTGTATGGCTTTTACATGGACGCAATGCAATTTTCTAGTGCACGTATTTTAGGACCCATGTTTGTATAATTATTTAATTTATTTGTTATAGCTACTGCCGACTTACGGTGAAAGTTATAACTCATCGATTCTACATCTATAGGTTGGTTGACGTCAATGTCAGCTTGTACACGAGAAAGAATCAGCTCTACAGCATCTGAGTCATGTTGAGGGAAAATGGCAATATGATCTCCAGGTTCATACGTCATACTAGATCCTTCCATTTTTAATTTTATGATAAGGGTTTTGTCACTGAAAACAAAATGTATAAGGTACATCAGTTATTATTGCTGTCACGACCATTAAAATCACTATTATCTTTTTAACAGAAGACTGTAATAAGGCTAACCGCTCTCTCAGCTAGGGCATCATCATCATCATCATCATCAATAACAACAATTATTATTGCTGTCACTGTCATTGTCATCACGCCGTCATCATCTTCACCATGGTCACTAGCATCATCACTTTTAAAATGTTCATAAATATAATACTTACTCTGAATCATCCAAATGAAGATTTTCCCGTGATATTAAACTTGTTGCATATATCTTGTTGTGATGCAAAGCTGATAATCCATCAATTATGCTGTCTTGTTTCCTGTCACACACTGCTATAAGTTTAAACTTTTCCGGAGACCATAACGTTGCATCTGGATTAATATATTTTAGTTCACCAGCAATACTGAGGCCACGAATGGCAAACTTGTTGCATGCATTCTGGAGAAATAAATCAATGGAATGTTTTAAATTACAGTCATAGCTCCAAAAAGCAGATTCTCTAGTTTCAGCAATGTTACTTTATCATTTCCTCAAATTTGTTATCATCACCTCAATTGGATGAATTTTTATGGATAATGCATTCAGTACAAAATTTTTACCTTAAATGTGCAAGACAGCCAATCGCTAAAGTTTTCTGCCTCTCCGCTGAGCTCATCACCAGTCATGACGTCACATATTCTACGAGCGTCCAAACTTCCTAAAAGTCGGTCTACATTTTTACCATGTCGACAAAAATGTGGATAGGCACTGGATCCGAGAGCAAAAACACTGAATTGAACATTAGCTAGCTTTACACTGCAACAAAATATTATATTTTATTACAAATTATATTTATTACTAAACCTACAGGCGTGCTTTGTACAACAATTTTAAAATAACACTTGGATTAGGCCTACCAAATTTTGGTGAACGTATTTTTTAACAGAGATAAAAAGTATACATGTTGCCTTCTATTTACGTCTTGTGTTGCATTAGAGGTGTTTACCTGAGAGTTTGTACTTTGCTGATATGAAACTTCAGGATTGTTTTATTCTAAATAAATGTCACGCATTAAAACATCAAAATTAAAACTAGACTGACAAAATTATATTTCTGTTAATTTTTGCAGCCTCACCCATTGTCTTGCATTTTCTGTAATTTGCTGTAAAATGTCGCTCCGTTAGTTGGTGGATCGCCGTTGCCGAATGTACTGACAACAATTAATACAAGTTCTTCTTTTGATAATTTGTCACAATCATACGAGTCCATTCGAAAGACCTGTGCAGGAAAAAGAAATTTCAAACAGTTGTTATTAAGATTTTTAGTGGTTGAATCTTAACATTTGTTGCAAAATAGCATGAATACACATGTTAATGGCCGATAACCCGTGAGCAATCGCAAACTTGGGTTTTACTATTATATACTACTACTGCACGGCATTTTTCTGCTTACCCTTGTTTTGAAAGCTCTTTGTAGTACACTGCAAGCCTGCTTTGCATATCTTTCAGATTTTCCCGTTTCCGTGGCAAAAAGTATTATAGCGTTGTGTCTGGAACTTTGAGTTTTGCTACTTAACATTGTAGCAAATGTCACAACTCTGAAAAAGAAGAGTATACATTTAATACCTTAATATTAATTAGAGCTTCGGATAATATGTTACAATTTATTTGATATACTAGATATACTTGATTCTAAGTACTAGTATTTTACATACACAGAACATATCTTCAGTATTTAGCCAGCATTTTAATGCCACTGGTGACAATGTATTTTAATTAATATAATGTATATGCGCGTCTAGCAGCTCAGTTTCAAACAATTTGTGCCTACAATGACTAACGGAGGTTCAGCTGGACATACTTACAAAGCACAACTTTTAAAACTGGTGAGAGACCTTGATCTATCAAGGGCAAACGTGCGGGCAAGTAGATTATTTGACCATATATGCATTGTCCATGGCTCTTTTTGATATTCGTACGACGGACGCAGATGATAATTCATCATTTCTTGATGAAATACTTTACATAGACTGCCGCCTAGTGGTGGCACTATCCATACCCAATCGGCTGGACAACCTCTCCTTAAACGTTGTTCATTGGTCATGTGTGCTATAAACGAATCTGAAGCCGAATGGTGATCACTTATTGTCGTATTAATGACCTATATAAAAATTAATGGATTTTGCTTAATATTATATTCACTTCTTTTTTACTAGTATATTTTTTCATTTGCAGGAATACTCAGTCTGTAAGTGGTTAATATCAATTCAACAAGTAAGCCACATTGGTAATCCTTATACCTGATAAATAATACATTTACCTTAAAACTATATAATATTGCCTTGTTCATTTCCATGAAAGCTTCATCTCTCCATAAGGATATACTAGACTTCGTATCTAAGTCTAAACGCTTTGCTATATCCTGAAAAGTAAATTAGCAAAATGACAAGACTCGTACCTGATCTACAATGGGTTCCTTCGAATACTGACATTTTCACTAATCACTGACCGTTTTATTATAAAACTTAGTAATGAACTGGGTACCACCTTCAAATAATGCTGTTGTCCTTGATAAAGTTTAGTACCACGTATTACCTGTTTCACGTTATATATATAGTCTATATCAATAATAAGTGAATACTAAATGCAAGTCTACTAGTATTCACAGCAATCTTCATTTTTGTCAGTGGCCTAAATGTATTTTACTAACCTCCAAAATATTGTACCTATTTACATCACAAAAATCTCGAGCAATTTCCGTTTGCATGTACCAGCCATTAAAGGGGGCAGCAGTGAACTGTAATCCTCCCACATCCAACATAACATTGCTTATTGCAGGCACGCAGAACCACTTTAAATTCATTTGTTCAAACCATTCGTATCTGCAAGAGAGAGAATACTCATAAGATTCTTGTAACTTTTATCTCATAGGCAAAATTAAAACAGTACATACTTATCAAAACCACTTTTATAGTATGTATGTATAAAATAAGAAACTTAGTCTGCTGTAATTTCTGCTTCATATGATTTTTGACTTTTAGAAGAAGAAAAATGTTTATTAAATAACGGATGATCAAAATCTATACTAGCACGTTTACTCGAAGTTAGGATTGTGCTATTGAATTAGGAAAAAAATCTGATAATCGCAAGTCCGATCCTTACTTAGGATGCTTTATTGCTACTTCTAGTATTAAGTTTTTCGGAATTTCATATAACTTCGGATCTTCTCCACTAGCTTGTAACACTAACGGTAAAACATCAAATCGGCCTCCTTTGCCAATCCAACCTAGACGCTGGCAGATCTGAAAGTGAAAAATAAGAAACATCTATGCTGTGCCATGAGTTTCATATTCAGAGACAAAATTATTCCAGTGTGAGTAGGACTGTCTCATTGCAGCAGCCATGTTATTTTTACGTTGTCAAAACATTCAGCTAATACACGTGAGTATTATTGCATGAACACAACAGCCATCATATTATAACTTTACGACCTATGAAGCCTACATTTGAAAAATGTTAAATAAAGTTTTTTATGTGTTTTGCTTAGATGACAGCCCATTCTACCCCGGTTCTGTGGTATAGGCGTGTATACAAAAGGAAATGGTGGAAATGTAACATTTGTACAAGCAATCACAAACATTAAGTTTTATTTCCCCAAGTAACATGCTCATCCTTACCTCTGTAAATTCTACTTCAGCCGGATCCCCGATAACACTGCCATCTGGTTGTCTATATCCGGCGTATTTAATGAGTTCATGGTTCCAGATTCGATAATCATTAGTATGGTTACCTGTGCGTTGTCTAAATAATGTTATAACTGCCCTAAAAGGTAATCACGAAACCGTAAACTTATTTTCAGAATAAGATTAAATACCGCCTGTACTAATTAATGTACCATTTTGTAATACGAAATTGAAATAACGAAAACAACTAATTGCCATTTATAGTGTTTTTACAGTAGCCACGATAGCAGTTGCTTGAAAGTACAATACAAATACACTTATAAGAGGTCATATATACATGTAAAATTTACGGAATAATAATACTGACTGCCATAGTCATACCTTATATTGCCACCATTTGTAGCTACCTCAAGGTGCTTGCAACACATTTCAAACATTTCATCTGCAGTTTTGCACTGTCTCCCATCCAGAACCTATAATTATGAAACTTTATTTCATCTATTTCTTATCTGAAATTAAGCAATCAGTCGACCTTTTGAATTTATTTACCTGTTTGATTATTATTCAATTGCATCGGTTTACGTGTTTAATAAGTAAATTAGGAAGTAGATTAAGAAATCAAAGTAATTTTTCTTAAATAATTAAATATACCAACAAAAAAACAAGAGCGGGCAAGAAGAAAAAAAAGAAAGAAGAAAAGAAAGAAAAAAGGAAAGAAAAGAAGAAAGAAATAAGAAAGAAAGAAAGAAAGAAAGAAAGAAAGACAGGGTCGAGATATATCATTGTCGGATTAGATAATGCGCACACGACTGACCTCCAAATTACTCCATTGTATTCGGCCAATACATCGACTTGCATTTCTCCAAGCAGTTTTTGCCCCAAAACAAAGTTCCTCGAAAGTAAGCTCGTATGTCCCAGTCTTTTCTATACAGGATCTGATTTCATCCCATCGGGTTCGGTGGGACAGTGTGCCAAGACTAAATAAATATACCAATGTTAAAATAATTTCTAATGACATGTAGCGATGCGCAGGATTAGATTTTTTTTGTTAATATATTGTTGCGTAGGTCACCTATTTAGGTAGTTAAAGTACAGTACTTCTTCACTTATATCCATCCATAGCAAGGCGATGATGGAGAGAAAATTGCGGTTATATTATAGCACTTATTACATGTATTTTTTCTGATTATAATTAGATATAAAAAATGGATTTATTTAACATATAATTCCTATATTGAACTTTATTTGGTGTCACATGAATATCATTGATGCGGTGGCTTGCTAATTACTGTTATGCATCCGCTCTTGTTAAAGAAAACGGTACGGCTTACCTACATATGAGCACCCCGATGAGCACTGGTAATAACAATCTTTAAACTTTATTTTCTTTAGCTATGGTATGATTTACTCATGTGATGACAAAGAGAATAAGCTCAAAATAGTGTGTAAGGAAATATTTTACTTTATTCAGCGTTAATTTACGAGACCTAGATCTTTGACAACTACGATTTGGTTCATTTGCATGTTAGAAAAGGCGACGATTTTTACCTGTGAATATGCTCATAGTACTGTGTAATAAAATCTTCAGCCTGTCGCACTATGTCCTCCACTTTCTTCACAGTGCTCGTTTCTTGCAGTTGCTCTCTGTGGGTCAGGATGGACCCCTTGCATCCTTCAGGCGTACAAAATATGTTCTGAGACAATAAAATTAGCGAAATAATGTTTTGTATAAATTGTATTGGTGCATTGTATAATCGGTCAAAACGCAAAAATCTGATTGCTAATTAGAATATTCATACATGTACTTTTAAATGTGTTACACCTTTTTAAATAAAAATTTACTATTTTCACACAAATAATCAATAAAAATTAATTATGTCAGCATATTTCACACGGATACCTTGTATGTAGTATTTGGCTGTAAATACGGATACTGTACTCTAATTTGGAATGTGGGAAATATGCGACTACACTACTAAGTGTTTTTAAAACAATTATAGGAATTGGAAATAGGATTTTTACTCAAGTGTTTGCATTTATCCCATAACTTAAGATGATGAGATGACGCTAAATGTATATTTACAGTGAACAATATACTTGACTGTAAATGTCTTAATTTAATTTAATTTTTAATTTTCTGAATTTTCATTATATACAACCATTTCATCAGTGTTCAGGTATATTTCAAAGCAACAGCTTTCATGATTTTATTTCTATGCAATAGTGTCACCGTAACGTCTAGAAGGAAATAGTCTTTGCTTCATAAATCAGGAGGTTATACAATTCGATTTTGATCTAATCTTCCCTGATAATAAAACCCTGTGGGCAATATTTGTAAAGATAGTTATTATTCCGGCGACACAAACATGGTGACTATTTGGAAAACAAAATTTCCAGTATAACGTTTATGTTTGCTACTGGCGGATATTATATCTAAACAATATAACAACATAGAGTTCTGTTAAACTAAAGCTGTCGAATGTTTATAAAATACTGTTTTGGATTAATTGTAACTTTATTTTGGGACTATATTATATAGTGTCTTACCTTCCGTCAACACAATGAATCTTACCAAAGCATATAACATGATGACACACATGGTTTTTTAAAATAAAATATATTAAAACTATAACATTCTAAGAGAATCCGACTAATACATGGCACTTCAAAATACGTTTTAAAAAATTAAGAAGCTGTTGGTGCAATATTCTAGTGCATCATCAGCGTCTTTACCTGTGAACTATTTCGGTATAACGTGTCTGTTATTTCATTTCCATCAGCGATGTTTTTTAATCGAATATAGTTGCTTTCGTGAGATTTTTTCAGTTTATTCTTTGCTTGATCCTCATATGATTCGGATAAGACACCCTGATATGTCGCCGTAGGTGGCAATGTCGAACGTCGAATTCTTATAGATTTTCCGTTGGGAACTCCATTTGGCTTACCCGCCTAAAATCAAATTGAATTGTAAACCTAGGCTAATAAGATTTACTTAATAAAACGCTTCCTTAGGTGTTAAATGACACATGGCATCTCATTCTACAACATAATTTCGAGAATAATAGTAAAGCTTGAGTATTGGCAAATTATCTTACCCTCGAAGCCCCCATATTTAACATAAAACCAAGCAACACACCCTCCGGGATACATTTTAATAAATGACCATGATAGACTAGTTTAACATCGCAAGCGTTATTATACAACAACGATATAATTTTTATGTCAAAGATGATAAATCAGAAATTATATAAAGAACGGCTGAAATGTACCCACTTCGAAATGATCGCTCTTAATTTACTTCGTCAATAAATTTATCCGTAACGTCGCCAACCAGAGCACTCACTGCCTTCATTTCATAATATTTGCCTAAAACACCCGCCTAAAACCTTAGCTATAGTTTAATTATACTACCTCTAAGTCAAACATGTGACAGGGCAGGTACTTAACTATTAACCCAGTAGAAAAACCGCAGGAACAAAACCGACACGCGAATTGAAAAGTTGTAAATAGCCATTTATTTTTATCAAAATTAGAGTTCCTTCAATTCCTAGTTATGTGGTTGTCCATTAATAATTTAGGCCTCAGGCCTATATTGTACAAATAGTAAACAATTTGGTCCTGGAGTAAGTCGTGAAATAATTATATTTATAATTATTGTCTCTAAACTGAAAAAGGCATTATTAAAACAATCTTTATTTATTTTTAGTTTTTAATAGTTTTAATAACTTTTTAGTTCTTCTGGTGGCAGCTTTTGAGTTGAAGAACATCTAAAACTCTCAAGGAAATTGGTTTAAAAAGTATCCTCACGTCATGTACGTACGTCATCATTCACATAAAATTGATTGCATCAGAAAATGATGATATGGAATTAAAATGGTATCAGTTTAAAATGATTTTTTTGATATTAATATCTCTTATTCTAGTAATGTTAATTTAAATTCCGATTGAAGTATGGATGTAAATCATTACTTTGCAGTTTATATTTTTAAATATAATCTACATTAAAATTGCAGTTTGTATTTAATTAATTTAAAGGTTTATTGGTGAATCATCAGGCTATAATAGCAGTAAAGTATAAATTCAGAAATATAAATATTGGCTTTTAAAACATTTATACAAATGATATTACATGTTGGATAAGGATTTTTTCCTTTGACTTATAACTTTTGGTTAAAATGTTCACTCCGTTGTCTTGGGCAAATCTAATATCCGACATGTTAACAGTTAAAAAAAACACGGTCACTAGGGTGCAGCTATGGGCGCCGACGCACGTCTCGTTTCATACGCTGCGGAGCCGCTTTATAAATTTAAGGAGGTACTTCCTGTCAAGTTTACAATACAACTATGCAAAATGAACAGTGGGCTGGATTAAAAGGCATGTTTACTTAGTTTCTTTTCCCTTTTTTTGATGAGACGCATTCAAATAAGGAATAATTGTCATCCCAACAAGCCCGTTTTATTTCACGTTTTATCTCACCGAGTATAAATTGTTAAGGGTTGTGGGATTAAGTGCTTTTAAGGTATCTTTTACATTAAAGTTGATATTTTCTTGCATATGCGAAATACTACATGTATTTATTGATTTATTCAAAGCAGAAAGAATTTCTTGCTACCAATGTTGGGTACAAGTTAAACCTTTATCAAGTAAACATTTGAATATTTTATTTAACGACTCATGTAAAAACTATTCGAAATAAAATATAATTCACACATAATACTAACAATATTTATAACATTTGGACTGTTTAATGCGCATATAATTCAATAGACTACTTTGTATGTGACGTTGCGTCAGATACTCGCGCACCACTGAAAAATTCCCATGTTCAATTTAATTTTCCTCCAATCGCGATCCGGTTAATAAGTAAATTACAAAGTGTTATATATCAAAATAACGGGTTATAAATTGTCTTTGCGATAATATATATATTA
>JAOXYB010022336.1:0-16952 GCA_028565635.1 Phoronis ovalis | reverse complement strand
ATACCTAATTGTTGTATTTTCGATTCCAGAGGGCGCATGAGTAGCACACACTGGAGTACAAATACCTGTGGTGCACGACCGGTCTTCTTAGTATGCTTAGACAGGCGTAAGAGGACAAACTGCTTTGTAAGGTAAGCCATTTTTATAAACGTCATTGACATTTCTGTAGTTCAATTTAGCTTTCAAATAAATTCAAAATAGATAAGAAAAGTAAAAAATGTCATTGTAATTCCCTCTTTATATTTAACAGAATATGGAAAGTGTTGTTGAAGATTAAGAAATGCGACACTTTCCATTCTCAATTCTGGAAAACATTTCTGTTCATTGCAATAACAGGTTGCCTTTGCACTCCTAAAATATACAACGAAACGTCAGCAATAAGGACAATGGCAACTAAGTTACACAATATTTATAAACAGGTTCAAATATGATAACTTGCATCTCTAACGAAGGTACTACAGAACAACCTGTCAGTTGTTTCCATTATATAATAAACGTTCCGCTAGAGTAAGTGTCAATAGATAATTGCAAAATTGCCCTTCAAACCTATGTCTATGCAAGAGTCCGAACTGTAGTAGTCGGGTGTTGTGGGCACAATGTGGGGTGTACAGTACATGTATCATTGGAAATACAAATGTTTACTTTAACAAATACATTTGTAAACCACATACAGATATCTGTACTAAGCGCATAAAATATGTGTGAAGAAACAGAAACTTCGTATACAAAATTAGTTGATGTAATTAAATTATTTCATTTTCTAGATTACGTATGCAAGCTCTCCAAGGTAGTTCCTGCAATATAGTGTCCTGTCTTAATCTATTATTTTTAGTTGTTCGTGTTTACATTTGCTTGTGACTTCAGTAGTTTTAAAGTGAGAGTAATGAAACTGTTTGATTCAAGTTAATTAGACGATTATACTTGATATGATTACGTAGCAATAGGTGAGGTCCACATCAGGGACAGCCATCATCGACCACAACGTTTATTTAGTTTAACTACAGTAGCTTTAGAAAACGATAGGATAATTATAAATAGGATATAATAATTTAACCCACATCGGCATGATGTGTTTAAAAGTATTCATTACAGACGCACCGTAATGTAAGGTGTTGAAGGAATTACATATTTTCTAACCGACATAATGGGCTCAGCGGTTTGCGTTTTTAAATGTTTCATTAGTGTTTTAATTTTATTTTACGTTTGCTTCGCAGTTTACCACTGTACTTCATTGTTGACACGTTAAAACAATTCGAATATTAACCTAAATCACACAAATGGGGTTCAGTATGTCTCTGTGGACGTTTTCCCTAAAAGTAAAACTAATTTATTATTAAAAACAATATTAAAAACATTAGTAACTACTCAAAATCCGAAAGCATCAATTGACATTTAACAATACGGTTTGATCATTAAAACGAAATTAATTGAAATAGATGTTTGCAATGCATCCACTTATTATTATCTTAATGTTTCCTATTACTTTCCTCCTTCTCTTATGCACTTAATTTTTCGTCAATATTGTCTTGCTTAAACACGGTAGTATTCACCACAACTATTTCTAATCCAGCTTTGAGGTCGCTCGTGTATTTAGTTAGTGGTACACTAAAATACATTTGATCGCGGTAATCTTCCATTACTTTTAATCTAAAGGGCTTTTATTCTTAGTCTTCCCTATCTTATACATCTGACTTTTTCTAAATAACTTTCATTATTTGTGATGAAAACGCAAGGTAGTTCAAAATTAAACATGATGTAATTAAAAACTCCAATTAAATACAATGCAATTAATGCCTAAATAAACATGATGTATTATAAAAATAACATTTCTACAATTGTAATAGTAATCCTGCACGTTTTTTAATATCCGTCTATACCATAGTCAATGATAATAATTTCTGCCTATGCACTGACCCTTGCGGACGGCTTCTCTGACCGGATCCCTTCATTCAATCCCTTTTTCACTACTCAAGCACTTAAAACAAAACCCTTTTTTTAGTTTTAGCTTATCTGTAAACTGTTACGATGGCAACCACCTGGATAGATTTACCAGAGGAAGTTTGGCAGATATTAATTGCATACATCAATGCGAGCTCACGTAGAAATTTAAGTGTGGTAAACCATTTTTTCTGCACAGCTGTGAAGACATATTTAACTACAAAAGACCATTGGATTATATTACATTCACCGTTAAAGTGCAGCAAACGTATCTGGCAAACATTACAAAGCCGGCGATCAGTAAAACTCGTACTAAATTGTGGCAAAGATCGTACCTTTAATTTACGACATCGTAAGTTAAGTTTAAGTTATGCTGTACAAAAACTGTCAAACATTTCTGCATTGGATGTGCAGTTTGGAGAATTAACTATGGCGAATGTGGAACAAATGTTTTATTGTGGAAAGTGTACTTTGCTAAAGGAGCTCGATATCACATTTAATGAAGTTAGCCCTGGTGCAATACGAAGTATTCTGTTATTGAATACTACATTAAGAAGATTGACCATGAATGGCGTCATAAAATTTGACGATTTTGCCGATCTCACAAGCATAATTAGAAGGTTTCTGGAATTAAATTCATTATGCCTGGATCTTTCTATAAAGGACGTTGGCTATGGTTTGGAGTCAACTCTTTATCAAAATTTAATCAATGCATTATTTCCCATAAAAACAATGAAGAACTTGTCTTTATCATTTAATAAGTGCGAAGTCGGTATTGAGGATATGTTTTCATATCCAGACACAAAGACATTAGACAATATTGTAAGCCTGTCTTTGAAGGTGATCACATTTTACGATGCTTCCATCTTTCAATATTTCCCATTTCTTACTTCATTGACCATAATTGACTTTCATTCATTTGTGGGGCCAAAGTTCTTTGAAGGATTGCAGCATTTGAAGGAGCTGACATTAAAGAATTGTAAGTGATTACCACTAGGCACGGTACTTTCATAACTTTCATAACTTTCAACGAATCACTTTTGAAAATTTGATCAACGTTTTGTAAATATATGGTGCTCCAAAGGGATATGTTATTACTTTTAATTATATTCCATCATAATGCATCAGCCAACTCATGTGTCTTTTTGGTAAATTGAGTTGTGGCAAAATATTATTTTGTTTTTGGGAGCTGTATATCTCTAGAAAAAGAGTTGATATGTACCGACATAAGCTGTTGGACAATTATTTTCCTCCAGACGGTTTAGATCTTTTCATTTTCAAAATTCGGATTAGGGTAAGCAATATGTTCATAAAATCTTTAAATTACATTGCTTTTTGTTGACAAATTTCTCCATTGTTCTCGTGCAGTCGTTAATTAGTAATCTCAATTCAGGGTAATTGGCATTTTCAATAGGTCACACGTGGAGGTCAAATGCTATCCAAAGACGTTTGTTAATTTAAGTATAAAAATAAAATATTTAAGTGTTTGCACTAAGTTGTGCTCCCGCTTAAATGTTTATATATTTATGTGTTCTCTTTATTTATGGACTAGGTGTCTATAACAGCGGTGTGACACAATACCTGCCAAGTTCTCTAGTATCGTTAAGCCTTAGCAACATGGAATGTACCAGAGGATTATTTGTGTACTTAACCAAATACGGAAAAAATCTCAAATTCTTAGAGTTAGAATCCATCAAGTATTTACAGAAACGTTCACTTTTGATACAACGCTTGCCAAAGATATGCCCAAATTTACAACAACTTCTACTTAGGTAAGTCCTACTCATAGAAAGTAATAGACAAAGTGATATATTACTTAAATACCAGCGACAAGCTACGACTAATAAGTATTCAGTATACCGCATGACCATTAAAGTGAAAGTAAAAAAAATAGTACAGTAGTAGTCCGTATTATAGTAGTCCATTATGTTGCGAGATTTTTACTATAATTATCATCTTAATTAACATCAACATTTGTTAATGCTGGTTCTTAAATACGATCGCAAGATGTACTAGACTCCACGCCCATAATGCTCTTTTGTATAGTTCTCTATCGTAATTTTGAAATTAGTAGGATCAGTTTGTGAAGTATATAATGTTGTTAAAGCCTGCGGCGGGTATATATCTGTTGGTTTTATATCCCAGTCGGGAAATGCTAAACTTGTGATTTTTGAGAAAATATACAACCATCGACCTCTTTGTTGTAGAAACAATGAAAGGAATGAAACAATTATACGATTTCTAAGATTAAGAATGTTCGGCCGTTGGAAGTAGGATACAGACGGACGGAGTTGGATTTGACGTTGTTGTAATAAACACAAACATAAAAACAGATACTAGGAATAACCTAATGCTGTTATGAAAACATTCGCACGGTTTATACATTTCATTAGAAGATACTCTGTAATGCTTTGATTACAATGGTGTATGAGCATGCTGTAGGAAATCATTAATCACACTGAAGTTTAGATAGATCGAGCACAGCATCTGTATAACGTTGTATTGTCATAATTATTCTGATCGTTCTCCCCATGGAAACTTTAGAAAGCTAGCCACATAAAGTGCCAGAAAGACACAGTTGATTTTCCCATACACTTATGTAATTTAATGTAACTTAAATCATTATAATATTGTATAAGAAATGAAAATTGTAGATTAAAAAGTATCCTATTCCCAGTTACTTTTTCGTGGAGCGAGGAAAAATTGCCAACCACAAAATAACTGCATTCTTAAATACTAGAGTACAGCATATCCTGTTGGGAAAAACCTATAAGAATTGTTGTGAAATCATCTTTAAGTATCAAAGCAATAGACATTGTAACTTGCACTGTAAATTTAAGTAGCGGCAAGTCATACAAAATCGATGCTTAATATATAACAGTTATGTAGCCAGTCAAATATGAAAAAAATTCTACTGTAATACATCAGTTTTTTGCACATCATAGTGTCACTGTTCAGATTCAATATTGTCAAATTCTAGTGCTGTGGAGGATTTCCCTAAAACTAAAAAATAATTTATTATTAAAAAACATTTAAATAAGCATTAACTCCTCAAAATTTGGCGAATGTGAAACAAATAACTTTTTATGGAAACACACTTTGCTAAAGGAGCTCGATATTACGTTTGATAAAATTGGGCCTGGTGCAATACGAAGCCTTGAGTTATTGAATACCACATTACGAAGACTGAGCTTGAATGGCGTCATCCAAAGTGTCGATTTTGTTGACCTCTTAATACTAATTGGGGGGTTTCTAGAATTAAATTCATTATGCCTGGATCTTTATATAGATGTCATTAGCTTCTATGCTTATTTGCAGTTAGCAGCTTATAAAAGATTAATTAATGCATTATCAGCCTTAAAAGAAATGAAGAACTTGTTTTTACTGTTTTATAGTCGAATGCTACAATGTGATATTGAAGATATGTTTTCATATACAACCGCAAAGACATTAAACAATATTGTAAGCCTGTCTTTGAAGAGGATACCACTTCACGATGCTTCTATCCTTCAATACTTCCCATCACTTATTTCATTGACTATAATTGGCTCTCATTATTTTGCGGACTCAAAGTTCTTTGAAGGATTGCAACATTTAAAGCAGCTGACTTTAAAGAAATGTAAGTGATTACCATTAGCCAAAATATCGGTTCATTCCACCAGTAATCTACGCTGAATTTTGCCTCAAACAATATAATATGTTAAACTAATGTGAACTGAAAAGCCTGTGCATTTTCTCTCACTTGCATTTTATCATTCTAACGCTAATAATTAAGCGCATATACCGCATGCTAGAAATAACTAAATGTTAAGTTTTACCATAAAAATTGACAAATCTAATATTGGATCACAATTGATCTCCACATGCGGATTTAAATATCATGCAAACCCAAATATGCAATTGTAATATACAATTATCTATTCCAAACATTCTGAGATATTTGCAGCATGATTTCTTTCTTAGAAACACTCCTTGCTTTTATATCAAAACACATTATCTCTGAATGTTGTGTTGACTCCTAAATGTTTATTTATGTGTTCTCTTTATTAACGGAATAGGCTTCTTTAACAACGATGTGACACAATACCTGACACGTTCTGTAGTATCGTTAAGCCTTAGAAACATGGGATATACTAAAGGAATGTTTGTGTACTTAAGCAAATATGGAAACAATCTCAAATTCTTAGAATTAGAATCCATTATATTCTTACACAAACGTTCACTTTTGATATAACGCTTGCCAAAGATATGCCCATATTTACAACAACTTATACTTAGGTATGTCTTAATCATTAAAAGTAATACAGAGATTAATGCATGTCTTAAATTCGAGCGGCAAGATGCAACTATCAAGTATAAAGTATATCACATGCGTCTAACATGACCATTAGAGAGGGAAGTAAAAAATAGTACATTGGTAATATTTATACCTACAGAACTTTCTTAAATAAATTGAGTATTTCCCACTGTAAACGTCTCTGCTAAAAAGTGGCACAACGTGCTATTAATGCGGCTATACTCTGTGCTGATAAAATAGAACTGGGTAAACAACTCCAAAATTACAGATTCATTTTCCGATCCCCGCAACCATTGCTTACAGTGGAAGTTAAATATTACTGTAAGATAAATAAATAGATAAATGTACATTTGAAGACACAAAATGTAGATTCCTATCCATCTTATATTTCCATATTAGATGTATTCAAATTCATTAAAAGAAAATGGGTACACTATAGATCTTTAAAGTATTTTTATCGCCTAAGTTGTGATACTTTTACTATGATTATCATTCTAATTAACATCCAAATGTGTTACTGTTGGTTCTTAATTACTGTCGCAACATGCACTAGACTCTGCGTTCATTACGATTTGTAGAGTCCTATATAAATTAGTACGACCTGTTTGTGAAATATTTAATGCTATTAATACCTGCGGCGGGAATATATCCGCTGATTTTATATTCCAGTCGGGAAATGCTAAACTTCTGATATTTGGAAAATGTACAATCATCGACCTCTTTGTTGAAATGATAAGATTTCTAAGATTAAGAATCTTCGGCTGTTGGAAGCAGGACACAGGTGGAGGGAGTTGGATTTGACCCAGCAGGCACAACACACAAAGATTAAACCAGATACTAGGAGTAACCTATTGAATTAGCAGTCGTTGAACAATTTATTTAGAAGATGCCTCAGGGTGGTCTGTGAGCATGCTGCAGGAAATCAGTTCTCTCCATTATACCCAATTGAACGCGTGTCATGCAGACACAGTTGCTTTTTCATCTACATTTGTAGTAATTTCATTACTTAAATCATTATTCTAATATCCAAAACATTGCGCGAAAAACAAAGTCTTAAGAAATGAAGATTAGCAGCAATACATTAATTGAGTAAGTAGTTTTCTTTACCGAAATCCAATAAGATGCGCATGGTATCCAAATTTTGTCTTTCTCCTCCTATATTATGTATCTTGTTAAAGCAATTTAATTTGGAAAAAAGTGTAACAATGCGGATTTGTTGATTTTCAGTTAATTTCCATGTGAGATACAAAGTGTCAATTTTTAATGATTATCTGAATACTTTTTTTCAAATGTCCGCAAATTCACGTGATCTTGTTCATGACGTTTAAAAGATTAATTTGTTTCATAACGCACCAGCAATATTAAGCTAATCTGAAATGAAACAAAAAACCTTCGTAAAACCCCACCGATTACATACCTTAATAGAAATCATTGTTGTCTTAATCAACATGATTTTCTAATTGCCTTTTGTTTGCATACCAACAAAATGAATTCCTTCTAAAATGTGATATTCGCCACGCGATATCTTCGCCACGTTTTAATAATCTGTTACTATTATACAATTCATCATTGTAAACACCTAATTGCCTCGTTTTCGTTAGACAATGGATCGTTTAAACATTTGCTTGTATTAACACAATGATATTTCATAACACTGGCTTAATTATCTACAGACAGGGAAAACTTCGGCTGGGCTTGTATGCACTCCATAACCTCAATCAATAAATAATTAATATGAGGTACAATTGTATTGCAATAAAATTATGACACCTTTGGAACACACCTTTGGAACACACGTCTGCGCACCTACCATAATGAAAGACAATAGGAATATTCTTATCAAAATTGATTGAAAAGTTTTTTGGAGCTAGATGTTATAAATGTAGCTAATACTTATGAAGTATCAATATAAAATAATTGTTTATGTCACAAATTTAATGTTTTCTAAAAGTAGATGCAAGTGTTTGTCACAGTATCCCGGTAATATGAACTTAATTCAAATGCTAAATTAGTCTTCACTTAGTTTCAGCATGGTATAAGACAGTCTTAAAAAAAATAAAAATTTAATACATCAGCGAGCGACTTAAAGTTGAATTCTACAAAGAATATCAGTAGTTATTTAGAATAACTATATTCTTACCATTATTTTTAACCAGTCTCTGTCGCTAGAACTACCTAGACGGCACAATGAGCGAATGGAATGGTCAGATCTTAAAGGGCCAAGTGACGAAGCATTGAATTAGATACAGAAAATGCGTCAGGTTTTTGTGAACGGTAGAGTTGAATTCATAATAAACAATGAAAGTACCAGAATACAAGCCAATTTCGAGAACCCCAGTGATGAAATCTTCGAATCAATGAAAACAGACACCAATAACTTGTCATAATTCTTAATTTCAAAAATGGTATCTCCAACATCACAGATATATGTATGACAATAGACTTATTCAAGACATTTTGGTCAAACATTTTATCATCAATCGTTTTTCAATGAAGAGATGTCACCATTTAAATGGCCATTATCTAAACGGAAGCACCCATTGAGTATGTTCACCACAATATATGTTCCTCAGACGAGTCTGACTGGCTGGCAAACCTTAAACAGTTCACCCAGCTGGTAACGGGGAACAGGTCTGATTCGCCACATTAACACCACTAAATGATTTATTTAAGCAGGAATCCCCATGAAACAACATCTTTTTTTTGCAAATGTCAGCTGGCAGATAGATTTTCCTTGCATTTTTAGTTGGCTGGTGAATTTAAAAAATATCAGCTTGCTGGTTGCTGGTGAATGGGGAACAGAGATGGCCTTCCCAGCTACATTACCAAATGTTTTTCTGAGAATGAAACATGTAAACCACTAATGCTGATTACTTCTTGATAAGGAAACAACAAAACTAGCAGCCATGAAACTTAAAGTACCCATATTTCTAAATGGAGGCTATAACTTCAAACAATATATTTTATATGGTATCTGTGAACTTCGCAACAAATATACTGAACTGTAAACTGTGGAACTGGGAATAAGCGAAATGAGCTAGAGTTTGTATTCATTCAACTGAACAATTAAGAAGGTACAAAAGCTTTCCGAACTGAGATGGACTGATTTAAGGAATTACAGAATTTATATAAATATCTGGCCTATATTAGTACCTAGAGAGTGACGTCACCTAAACATGAATATTAAGGGGCAGTTGTGTAATTTTTGATCACCCATCATGAATGCACAGCCAAAATAGCAGTAACACAACACTGAATACATAGTCTAATTTACAGACAAAACATCGTACTAGCTGAACTATGATAGTCCAAATTTGCTTGATAAATGACCATTATAAAAGAATCAAATAACAATGTCGGATTAAAATAAGAGTGACAGGAGGAAGCAGTCATAGCGCACAACGGGATATAAATTGCTTTGAACCACACCTCAAATTACAGTAGTTCAAGACAGGTGCAAGAAGACAAGTTTTTTTCACAAGGTAAGCTTTTCTGCTACTTTTCGTAAATTTACAAATTAATTGTAACTCGAATAAACATTCTTTCAATTGTAAGAAGTCGTAGCAAGTTCACCATTTAGACAAAAGAATATGAACTGCTAACTTACGTTATGTGTCACAAGCTCATTCGACATATGTTGGGCTAGACATGGCTTCATGTCCGCAGTAGGTTCGTGAATCCAAGACTACTAGTATTGGGGCTACGATTTGGAATATCTCATTAGTATAAGCATTGCCAGTCATTACGGTCTATGCCTATTCAATGCACGTTCTTTAGAAAAAATGTCTTATTGTATGATACGTAAAGCTGTGTATGAAAAAAACAAACTGTAAAATAGCTAATTATGTCAGTACCCTATTTTTCTATTCATAGGATACCAACATCAATACAATTATCTCCAACAAGTTTCTTTCAGTACCACACATTTATCTGGTTAACAAGTAAGTAACTCAATCAGGAAATATTTATTTCTGTCAAGTATATTCAATGCTTTGCTAATACAAAGTGTGATCGTCTACTTTCACTTCTAATCGGTAATCAGCAAATTCCGGAGACATCACGTTAATATAATACCTAATATTTATTTCTGTCAAGTATATTCAATGCTTTGCTAATACAAAGTGTGATATTCCACTTTCACTTCTAATCGGCAATCAACAAGGTCCGGAGACATCACGTAACAAGCTAGATTAAAAATTTTTAAATGTGTCGTTTGTAACTTAATTAGTAGCATTATTTCTGCCAGGTTTGGTTGCTGGATGTATAGATTCGTGATTCTGGTGATAATAATTGCATTCTTATATACTGGACTACGGCATAATCTAGGGAGAAAAGCTTAAAATTATGTTTAAGTATCAAAGCATTAGACTTTGTAACTTGCATTGTAAAGTAGCAGCAAGTCATAAAAAATCGATGCTTAATAACAGTTATGTAGACAGTCGAGTATGAAAGAATTCGGTTATGATACCCCAGTGTTTTGCACACAACCGTGTCATTGCTCAGATTTAAGATGGTCATATTTTAGTGCTTTGAAATATTGAATTGATTTTTTGTAGCAATTGCATATCTTGATGACGGCTCACGGAGAATCCTTAGCGTGGTAGACAAGTATTTGAGAAATGCCGTGAAAATAGTTTTAAGCAGAACAGATCACTGGACACTAATTACCCAACCACTAAATTTAACAAGATCGATGTGGAGGGCATTAGAAAGTCGACGTTCAATAAAACTCTTACTATAAGGTCGTAAAGAAACTTATGATTTCCAGGATTCCAAGTTTGATTTATGTTTAATTGTTAAGCATTTGTCAAATATTTCAGCACTGGATGTGACACTAGAGAAATTCGCTCTTTCGGAAGTAAAACAGCTGAGCTCTTACAAAAATCGGAATATGTTGAGGGAGCTTAATATTACATTTACCAAAACAAGACCTAACGCAATAAGAAGCTTGACATTATTAAATGCAACTCTGGTTAGTCTAAGCTTGACTGGTTCAATTGATTGTGAGGAGGAAACCTCAATGGGATTGGAGTCATTGGCAATATTTACAGAATTGACTGCGTTATGTCTGGACTTGGGATTACTTATGGCTAGACCAGAATTCGTGCCTTCCATGTTTCATTGGATTAGATCTGTATAGGGATTTGATCGGATTGCATCGTACGAATTGGATCTTACTGAAAGTCTTGGAGATCAACTTAGATCACTTAAAAAGTTGAAGCAGCTATCTTACTCGTGTAGGGTTAATTGTTTTAACACTGATTTCACGTTAGACTTGAGCCCATTAGAACCCCTTGAACAATTGTACATGTCTTTAGAGTATGCTACTTTTATGGCGGATTCAATATTTTCTAACTTTACTTCCCTTGTGTCATTATCTTTAGTTGACTTTCAGTTAGCTGATCGTTGTACTCGTGGATCCGTCTTCTTTAGTGGACTGAATCATCTGAAGGAACTCACATTGAAAGAACGTGCACGAGATTGTAAGTAGTATGTACCATGAGGTTAGTTGTTCTTTCAAATCACTTATATTATTTAATATAGAAAATAAAACAATCATCCTGCTTAAAATTGTGTGGCTTCATAGCAAGTGGGTCATTTCAAAACTCTCGTCCAGTGTTGTATGTTATAATTAAGCAGCTGTTCCAGCTGATACAGTGAAATTAGAATGTTTCAAATGTAAATATAAACAGGTACAAATCTGCTAATGTAGTGTGCATCTTCATATATACTGATATAGAAAACAGCTCGATCATTTTAATAGATCATCCGGAAACAGTCTTTACTATTAGATTTTGAAAGACGTATTTGTTATGCTTGTCATTAGTGTGATTAGATAAAACGCTATTTGTGGAATTGCTTCCCTTGTTTGTTTACACAGTTATTTGAAAAATGTCATTTCTATAGGGTAACAAAACAGAAAATAAAAAAGGACTCCTTTGGAGATCTTAAAATTGGATGTTAATTGTTATCAAATTTTTGCTTGCATTTGTTTTTTACAGTGCAGGAATTGCCATCTTCCCTGATATAGTTAACAGTTCATCATATGATTTGTACCGTGGGATTGCGTTTGTACTTAGAGGATTATGGAAATAATCTCCTCTATTTAGAGCTGGATGCCATGAAATGTTTCTGTAGCTCAAGTTTAGTAAGCAGCTTGCCAGAGATGTGCCCAAATTTGCCAGCGCTTCTATTTAGGTAATTACTATTTCTTCAGTAGTCTTCATTTCAATGGCGACTATTATAATTGATGTAGTTACATTATGCTATATGTACTGAGACAACGCAATTAAGTTACTTCCATTCATGTTGTTGTAAATATAACCAGCTATAGTGCTGTGCATTTAACCGTTTTAAAGCTGGCGAATAATGCATGTGGTAAAGTTATGTGTTTAACTTGTGAAACATTAAGTATGGAGTGAACAAAATAAGTGCTAACATGCACGGATAACTGTTACAACATATTTTGATTTAAGTTAAACAATTAAAGGAATAAATATGCAGAAGATGTTATGTCCATCCCCTACTTTACCCGGATTTAGACTTACGTTTTGTAGGCATGAATGCGCAGTTGAAACTCTCCATATTACATGTATCTTGTATTACGGATTTTGTCATCCAAGGGTATTTCCGTTCAAATAATAGTGCATTTTCATTTGGATAACAAACGCATTCCTACGTAATCCTCATAATATAAGCTTCCCATTGGATATTTTTACTGTTGTAAACATGGATCGGATGTCTCCTACTTGTTTCAGGCACATGTACTGTGACGCTGAAATGATTATGAAGTTTTGTGAAATTAAGAATCTTCAGCTGCTGGAAGTTTATGAAAGATTTCTCTCATTTGAAGAATTGCGCCTATTGTGCATTTTGTAAGCAGTAAAACTGATTTAGGAAACATGTTTGTATTTTGGATATCAGAATTCATTTGATATGCTACTTATGTGTCAGATTTGTTTTCTTATTTCATAATTAAATCATAAACTACATGTATATACTGCTATACATACATGATGTCATGTTTTCTTGTTTCATATCGCAACTAAAACATAGTACACATTACATATTTGGTGTAGTTCTATCTGTTACGTCCGGGAATTTTTGTAACGGTTACAAGATGTGTATATAGTTTGGGTGTGTTATTAGTGCACTGTATGATGTTATTTGTCTAATTTGAATTGAATAAACGCAATAATTGGCAAATTACTTAACATTGAAATAAACAAAACATGTGAAGTCCTGAACCACTCACTGGCCAGGAGACCATATGCTGGACCATATAGATGTGCCTCTGGACATTTCGCCTCATATTTGGATAGGGATGATCACATGAAATCTGGTGATCGTCTATGATATGTTAAATGAACTTACTTAGCATCCTTATGTCAAAAAGTGGCTTGATTTAACCAAAGTTCTGATTTTGCCGCTCAATTCGTTCTATATAAATTCTCTCCGGTGGTGTATATTGATAAGTCATGCATGACCATGTTTGATGGCCGTGCAGGATGTCTATGGGTTCGAAGCAATCAACCAATAACTAGTTTATTGCATTGACTTCTATGTAAACTTGGGTTACGTACCTACGGCTCTCCGTACCAATATATTACCATGCATAACTTTAATGCTGTATTTTTCAATTTATTTTTGTTTGCGTCTCGCGCTTCAGCTCTAAATTACGCAATTTGTGCTAGGAAAAACCACGACCTTCAATGGCAGTGGGTTATAGGTAACTTAGAACAAGAATATGATTGAGCTTTTTAATTGCTATGACGTCAGTGATGCTTTTTGGATGTATTCTTACTAAACATTTGTATCATTGTATTGATACTTAGGAGAAATGTCTTTTTAATGTAGCGTTCACTTTGTATTAGGTACTGTTATTTCAATTTAATTGGAAGTTGTACGTTCGTACATTTTCAAATTAAGTGATGATTTTGTAGAAAAAGAATGATTTTCCATGTTTTTTAGATGAGTAGTGTTGACAAAAATATTTTGATATAAACACATGTACAAACGTAAATAACAACAATCACAGCCATATCAACAACACCAAGAATAATACAACAAACAATAACAGTTGTGACAACAGAAGCAATAACAACAACAGAAACAATAACAACAACAGAAATAATAACAACAACAGAAATAATAACAACAGAAATAATAACAACAACAGAAATAATAACAGCAACAGTAATAATAACAACAACAGAAACAATAACAACCACAGGAACAATAACAACAACATAAATAATAACAACAACAGAAACGATAACAACAACAGAAATAATAACAACAGCAACAGAAACAATAACAGCAATAAAAATAATAGCAACAGAAATAATAACAACAACAGAAATATTAACAACAGAAACAATAACAACAACAGAAACAATGACAACAATAGAAACAATAACAACAACAACAGAAATAATAACAACAACATAAACAATAATAACAACAGAAACAATAACAATAATGACCACATCTTAGAATGTTAATAATAATAACAACAACAGAAAGATCCAGAAGTAACAATGAAATAACAAGGAGACGTTTAGTCGAGAAGTTTTGTATGTTTACGTTTATAGATAAAACAAACTCTGTTTTTCATATCTCAATATTGTATTGTTTCATTTATTACGAGATATTATTACCAATTCCATGGACTAGGACAGTCAATCTCCTTTCCATTTTGACAACAAAAATCTCTCTTCTCAATGTCACGAATGGCTTTCAACACCATTTCGTCAACTTTATTCATATCCACGTCAATATCGCGTATCCCAGGGACATCACGGCCACACCTATTTGCTCTTTTCTCCAATTCTATATAGGAAATAAAATGTAATAAACAAGCTACCAATGATAGTGTTAACTCGCAAAATGTTAATACTTTTAAACTTCTAAGTTTTAGACTTTTATAGATTCCTAAAAGAGCTTGTTATTGTATCATCTACTCCATACGGGGTAGCAATAAATAGAAAACATTATATTTAAATTCTAACAATTTAGCTGCCGATTAAGTTAGTTCCTTTTATCTTTTACCTTTAATAAGGAAAAGGGAATTAACGTAATTGACATAAATTTTGGTACGTAGTTTCTTTGATTGCCAACACAGTTTTCAGTAAATTTCTTTCTTATTGCTTATTTAATTATTTTTAAGCACTGAAGAATTTGTTTTTATTGACCAAAACATACTAGAAATTATTTAAGATAACCAAAACATTTAAAAATATTGCCACAACTTTACTAGAAACATAGCAATAAAAGATAATAAACTATTCCTTTTTTGTCCGCTATGATATTGTTTTATGTTTTTTTCTAACGAATATATTTTACACTATGTTAAACGTTTCATAAACTACATTAAGATATCTTTTTGAACAGAGACCCGCATTAATTTTACTTCTTTAATACAGCGTAAGCTAATCATTTCTTCGTGCGGGTCACATTTACCTGAGATTAAATCTGAGTAGATGTTCTATAAAAAAAAATTTGGTAAGATGTTCTGTAGCCCAGGATAACATATGAATAAATACGTAGATCTTATGTACTTACCAATCGAGGCATATCCATTTGCCAGGCCATTAGCTTCCCCACTGGCGTATCCACTAGCTCTGGCATTGGCCTGTTTATTAAAACATAATTGTAATATAAAATCAAAATTTACGCAACACGATGATATTGTGGTTAATTAATTTAAAGAAATTCCTGGATCCACCACGGAGTAATTAATAATTAGTCCAGTCTGATGGTATATTAGCACCATTTCTAACGTTTTATTTCCAATGTTCGATTTAATTATTTGCTTGCCATGTATATATATAGAAACATATGGATAACATATAACTTAATTTGCTGCATATATTTCTTAGTGAATCATCTATAACTTGTGAGAATGTACCTGGTATTTTATAAGCATATAAATGAATAGATTATTTTAATGATAAAATATGCATTGAATTCTTAATTGACTAACCCTCAAACCAGATATTTCTTACTGAGACTTCAACCTGTATCTATAGAAACGGACCTTTCTCGCTCAGGATTATCTCAAAATAATAACTAATATAATGTTATATTTTAATGGTCTATCAACAATACAGACGCAATCCCTATATTGGTCATTCCCGTGATCATTCGTACGCTTTCATCAATCATAACTACTACTGGTTACTTAACGTAATTATTAAAAAGTCAAACTAGAAACTGTATATAACGCTGAATAGATATGCTGAATAACAACACTTCTTTCACAAATGAAAGCAAAACAAAGTCGTGCGTGAGAGAAAAACATGATTTAGCTACAAAATTCCCCTAGAAAATTCTGCTTTCATCTAAAGATAATATGTTTTAAGCTAGATAAAGAAGGGTAAAATATAAACGGTGATTTCTTTTTCCATGAAAGTCTGAAAATGGGACAATCCAGAAAAACGTGTGTTTGTCCAGTAAATTATTAATACACTTTCTTGGGCATAGACCTTAAACGTCCATAAATTACGGAAGCTGTTAACTGAATATACAGAAATAATTAATAAGGATTAATATGCATAAATTGCGGAAGAAAAGTGGAAACCGGACAATCCAAACTAAAACGCGTGTTTGTCCAGTAAATTATAAATAAACTTTGTTGAACATAAACTTAAACTGAAATATACGAGTGACAGCTGTCAATTAAAATACAAAGAAAACATTCTAAAGTTTATATATA
>JAOXYB010022325.1:0-16953 GCA_028565635.1 Phoronis ovalis | reverse complement strand
TGCCAATGTCTAGGTTTTAGATTTATAATGTAAATAGTTGTAAATTGATTCCTGTACCTGCACCTATGTATGTATGTATGTGTATATATGGATTATGTGTGTGTGTATGTATATGTGTGCGTATGTATATCTATGTGTATATGTATGTATAGGTGTATATGTGTGTGTGTATAATGTGTGTGTGTGTGTGTGTATGTACATATATATGTGTATTATTAATCTTTGCACTTGCATTTTACTATTGTAACACAAGGGCTTAATGCCTATGTTATTTATTAAATAAATAATATATATATATATATATATATATATATTGCATTTCAGATTCAAGCATTAACTGAGGAATTACTTACAAATAGTGAAGAAATCTCAGATCTCCGTGAACAGGTTATAAGTCTATGTGCAGAAAACGAGTCTCAGGAAAAGGCACTTAGGTATGGAAGAATGAGGGAGGAAGTGTACTTTTATGAAACCCCAAGACACATTGGGGCCAGGGAGACATGTAACTGTAGATGTAACTGTGTAGTATTATCAGGGACAGAATTTTTAGAACTATGCCACTGTTATTGGGAATCTTTCACAAATATTGATGCTGTTTGGCAGATTTAGTCCCTGATGTAGCTGTAGCTTACCTGCTTATTTGGAGACTCAGTAAAATAAACAAGTATATAAATAGAATACACATCAAAAGTTCACATTTTTATTGGAATTTCTGCAGATAAAATTTCTGAAACATTACATTACCTGATTGTATTTTTTAATGTAACTTACCAAAAACCTATCATGACTCTTCACTCTTATGTTATTATGTACCTTATTCTAGAGATGCGGAGGAAAGATGTGACGACAGTTACCGTCAGAGTGACATAACAGGCAAAAAATTAAAAACTATTCAATCAGATCTCAGGAATGCAACATCTGACTTAAAGGATGCGCAAACAGACCTTGAAGAAAAATTAAAAGAGTTAAAAGAGGAAAAAAAATTTAGAAAAAGGTAGCAAACCAACTACATGTCTTGCAAATATATTAATATGTTGAATAATGTGTATATAGTATATATAGTAGACTGGTTGATTTGTTGGCACTCCATTTCTTACTGATGCAGACAAATGGTCTCAGATGCTACATACAGCTGACAAACCTTTGAACGAAAATGAAAAGCTTATGGTTAGCTTTGCTGTACTGTCAAACTGCTATTTTTATGCAAGTTATCATTTTCATCCGCAATATAAGACAAAGTTTAAAAATAATGCAACACTTTTAATTTTGAAAAAGATATTTTCTTTCTTTTGATTTATTTTATGGAAATTATTATTTGATACAACTAGATCTCAATCTATGTGATTTAAGGTATACCACACTGGCTAATAAATTCTTTAAGGTCCATCGCATTCAAGAACAGTTTAATACATTTCTTTTAATTTTATTCTTCATTTTAATTGCCTGTAAGATAAGCTATTGTATAATGAGTTAGGCTATTAAATATTACACTATTGTGTATACATGGATTTATTTTGTCATGAAGAGAGGTAGTTTGTAACTAACGAATTGATGTCACAGTGAAACTCATTATTTTAATTAAATAAAGTACAATGGTGTGAAGTTAAAGTAGACAGTTATTGACTGATTCATCATCCGTTGAGTTCCTGCTAACGCGAAAATTTGAAATTCTAAGTGTGCATCAATTGATTCATAGTTTTCTGTCCCAAAGTGCAGAAATAAAATGATGACAGCCTTCATAGGGTTTTTTTAAACCAATTTTCTAATAAATTTTATGATTTGTGTTCCTTTTATTTCGTTATTCAATATACACTCCTTACTATGTATACCCGCCATATTCTCCAACTTATTGTCTATGGAACATAACAGATGAGTTGACATGGATCTGTTAGATTGGTTTGAAGTTATAGTAAATTTTAAGAAAAATAAATAGTTAATTTGTTTTTTTTATCTTGTTTTCAAAAGTGTGTACATATGGATACAGGATCTTTCTTTCTTCATCACATGATATCTTTCTTAAACTTTTTTTATTTCCAGAGCTGAGGAGCAAAGAGAAGAAGCCTTGCAAGCCATTGAAGATTTACAAACAAGTCTCGAGGAGTACCAAAGAAAAGCCAGGGACAGCCTCAAAAAGGTACATAAGAACTATAATTGCCATACACCAATATTTACTTTCGTTAGTTTTTTAATTTTTTCTAATTTTGAAATTACAAAAAGAAAACAGAATACAAAAATACAGAATACAAAGTCACAAAAATAATACAAACATAACCAAAACGAAGCAAAATTAGTAAACTTTTCAGTTCATCTTTTGCAGGTTATAGTTGATGTATTACAAAAACTCAATTCGTAAAATTTCATATTCTGAAAAGTATGGTAAATATATTTTTAGCAACAAAATAGTGAAGATTTCTTACGTGACAGTTTATCTCACGCTAACAACGAACGAGAAGAACTTATCGAACAAAACACACTTCTACGAGTTGAAATACAAGATCTGCAACAAGAACTCAGGTATTGTGTGCAAAATATATTGCAAACTACTTTATAGTTACAGTTTTAAGTGTTGTTCACCAGAAGAAGGTTTTAGAGACAGTGGGCTAAATTAGCATTCAAAGAAGAGAAAAATATAACTTTTCTTGAAAAAATTACTTCATTTATTTACTCTTAAATTATCAATTAGAATCAATTTTCATATTTTATCGCTCATAGCATAGACTGATAAATAATTTTGCAGTGGAGTATAAAATGAAACATTTGTCTGCAAAGTACATAATTTTTTCATTGAGTGAATACTTTTTTTACCCACTACTGGTGAAATTAGGAAAGTGTGATTTAAAAAGTTCGTGTGAAATTGGTGTAAATAACTGTTGCTGTCTGTTTGTCTTTGGTTCAAATGGAAAATGAATATTGTACATATTTCTTCCCTTAAAAAAAGTAAATTTTTTTCATTGTGATTACGGGTATCAGATATTCTGTACAAGTAACATAGAATATGCAAGTTATACATTATCACTTTTTTGCTTCTTTGCATTGAATGGAATTTTTTTGAATGGTAATCCAAGTAATGGTTGGATTCAAGATTTAATATTGTGTCGATGTGTCTTTATTCTAAATACTGTAGTTTGCGTGATTTAATTAAAATATTCCTGACCTCCTTTAGGCGCACTCAGGAAAGTTATAAGGCCACACAAGAAAATATAGGGGAATTACAGGAAGAAAGTATGGACTTACGAACACAGTTGGCTAAACAGACTCACAAAATAGGTAAAATTGCGCTTTGTTATAACACCAGAACAAATAATCAGTATATTCTGTCATATGTAGAATGAAACCATTTCTCAAGCTAGGTATTAATTATACTACATCGTGCAGTCTAGCAGTGTGTTAGACAGCCTTTTCTCATAAAAAAACACTCAATGTTGACATTAATCTCTGACTACTATCTATCTATACAGGTCGTTTGGAGTCTGAGCTTCGTGCCTCAGATAAAATGAGAGTGGAAAATTCTGAGCTGCGACTACAGATAGATACTCAACAAGAGAGATTATCAGTATGTCAGCGTGAAATTGAAGACAGTCAGGAACAGTTATCACGACTTGAGAGACTTGCACTCAGTGTTCATGATAAAAATAGCACAACACCTAGTGTAAGTAGTTAACAGCTACATTTGTGATATGACATTGCTTGTTCAGGAGAGGTCACTGTAAGGTTGAAGTTATTATAGAATTTGTAGTAAGCACTGGGTGGTTAGCTGTATAATAGTATTAACTTATCATTACGAATACTAAGTTTAGAAGTTTCTTACTGATTGCAATTTAATTTTACAATTTTTACATATTAACAAGTTATTCTTAGGAGAAAGAAGATGTAGCATTTAAATTTCTCTGAATATAAGTTGCACACACAAACATATTGATTTCCCTAAAGTTATATTTGCAGTCTCTTTAATTTTTTTTGTATATAGCCTGTAATTTTCACAGGGTAGGACCAGTAGTACAACCAGTGACAGTGGAATCGGCAGTGCCAAAACACGATCACCTCGTTTTGACCATTATGACTTGGTGTTCGATGATGACTCAGATGGAAGATTCTCACAAAGTCGTGCCAAGTCACTCATAACTGATCTCAGGTGTGTTAAAAATGTTGATAGTTCTACTATGGACCGAGTTAGCAATCACTGTTACTTTTAGCTTAGAATTTTCCTTTTCTGAGTTTATTATAGAATCCCAAAAACTGTTTTGTCCTTTCCAAAGGAGTTTTATTCTGTATAGTTTAATAAGGCATCTTTGCAATTACACTGAAGATAAAATGTTATATAAAATTTTCTAATACATGAATAAGATGAATATCATGTTTGATGCGAAACATGTAGATAACAGTAATTTGGTACAATTTCTATATGAAAACATTCTACAAAATTCATCAATGAACTGCATTGAAATGACAGGTTGTATCAGCCTCAAGTATTTGAGAGAGCTACCAGAGATGCATGTCATATGCTAACCTTGTTGAAGCAATCCCCAATGTGTGCATACATTTCTTAACATAAACAGCAAGATGTAAACGATTTTAGGTTAAAACTTGCTATGAAAGAAGCGGAAGTACAGAAATACCAGGCTACTCTTCAGTCGCGATCTTTGTCAGCTTCAGGTAATGGGACCATGGATACATTAAGAAACGAGCTTCTACAAGTGGTAGAACGTGCACGAATGGGTGAGCAGGGTGTTTTAAACTATTTTAATGTAAGCTGTCTGGTACTGTTCTCGGTACTTTGACAAGTGGAATAAATGTAAAAAATTAACTGTATATTATATTTACATTATAAACTTGGTAGGTTTTTGTGGGATGATCCAAGACATTTGCTGTAATGTCTTATAGTGCCTCATTTACATTTAAAGTTAAACTTTTGAAACCTTGTTGTTAATATAGGCTAAAAGTTTGTTGTCCCCAAATTTAAACACTATTGTCTGTAATTAATACTAGTGTTTGTATTTAGTTTATCACTGCCTGTGTTATAGGTGAAAGGAAATCTCAGGAACTTGAACAAATCATTTCAAAATTAGAAGATGATCGTTCAAAACATGCCATGCAAATGTTTGAACTAGAAGAGAAGCTGTGTGACAAAGAGGCTCAGTGCTCATCATTGGAGCTTCGACTTAATCAACGGAATTCTCAGATTACAGAGATTGAGAATGAGGTAACTGACAAAAGTACAGTAACAGCCAACATGGAGAGAGAGGTAAGTATGGAATATGTGTACACTCAAATATGTTAAACTTCAATGATACAAGAGGCTTGTAAGTAATACAAGTCAGGATGTTAGAAAAAAACGTAACACTTTGCTAGTTTCTTTTGAGAACACAAGTTGGATATGTTTGGTGTCTATATTTTACATATTTGCAAAACAGACCTATGTAAAGAAGATGTTTGAAATTGCATATGTATGTTACTTTCTATTCAGATTCGAAAAAAAGCCAAGCAGATGTCAGCACTTGAACAACAACTTGATGAGAAAGTGTCTGAACTCACACAATATGTTACTAGATGTGCAGAAATGGAGGATGAATTAATGAGAAGAAATATTCAAATAGAACGATTGAAAGAAGAACTCAGAGTAGTTGAAGATGAGGGAGATAAATCCCAAGCAGCCATAAATAAATTAAAGAAAGTCCATGGTGAACAACATCATGAGTTAGAGAGACAGATAGAAATAGTGAGTACTTATATATTTAAGATATTTACATAAAACTGAAAACAATATTATCCATTCAGCATCCTGTTTTAAGTGTCGACAATAACCTGTTCCAAGAAGAATTTAATTATAAAATAAATGTAGACAAGAACAGCATAAAACCTTGAAAGCTAACTTTCGATTCAGTGACTTGAACTTAGTGAATATTCAGTACTTAAATGGTTTCTGTCCTTTAATAGCTTCAAGAGAGATGTGAAGAGAAAAGTGCTCAATTAGAAGATACTAAAACGAAACTACGAGAGGCAAGTAGGGAGTTAGAAATCAAATCCTCAACTTTGGAAAACAAGGAAAAGTCACTAGAGGAACTCAATCAGGTATAACTTGTCTTTATTCCAAGATCAGTTATTCCATTATTGCAGTGTACATTGATAGAAATAATTTCAGTGCCCGTCGTTTGTGGTTTCTTGTATTATCAAATCTGGACATGACATCAAATGGACGCTAAATTTAAATGTCTATTCAGCTGTAATGAATAGCCTTTTGTCAAACAATTTGCATATCAAACATTCTGTCTACTAGTGACAATTCATAACTGGATAAATGAAATGTAAATTTGGTGTTTTCTGTTTTTCGTGACATCACATATGGCTTTTGTAGTACAATACCCAAAACCACAGGTGATGGTGGACATCTGAATTACTTATGTTAATGCAAAGTGTAAAAATTAAGATTATTGATATATGCAAAAATTAGTAAACATTATATATCTGACAGCACATGTGGTATCTTATCCAATCATGTAATAAAATGTTGAAAATATCATGGGCGATAGGATTTTCAAATTACACCTTCCAATCCCTGTACTAAAATCAGAACACTCTAAACAAAAAACAAACCGGTCACAAGTCATTTCCTGGTCTTAAATTATTCATTTATTGGTAGGAATTAAAAATGAGAACCCAGCAGAATGAGCAGGCATTACATTCACTGGAACTGCAAACGATGGAAGGAACAAGCCATGTGAAACATTTAGAATCAGCTCTGACTGTGTGTAAGGAAGAAATTCACCTAAATCTAGGGCAGATTGATGATATGAAGGACAGACATGAGTTAGAGGTTAGTGATGAATACAGAGATAGGCCTGCTTGATCTGTTTACCTGTCCTGCTTCTGCAATATCAACTATGGAACTCATTGGGATTAAAACTGGCCTTTTATTATCCAGCATCACTTAAAAGTAGACAAAAGATGACAATTCAGAGAATTCTGACCAACATATTTTGAGAAAGTGTAAATAACTCCATGTAAAAATAATGCTGTTTCTAATGGATGAGTCATTTACAAGATGCAAAGTTTCAAGCTGACAAATAAATCTTTTATATCATTGTGACATCTTTTCATTAGTACTGGTAACCTATGAAGAAACTGTTGTGATCATGACAAAAGTTGTATTTGAAAGCTTATAAAGTTTTTGTTCCATAGTGAAATGAATTATTGCATTTGAACTATTCTTGTAACTGTACAAATATTCATGGAAATGGGTGTGGTCCATTGAACTATTATGCTATATATTAGCAAGGGTCCTTATCCAAAGACGTTTCTGCTAACGCATCACAAGAACACACTTGTATGTATGATGCGTTCATGTACTGTAATTTTATATTCCAGATTACAAAATTAGAAAAGCAAGTGCGACAGTTGAAGGAACAAATGTCGGACAAAAGGTCACAATGTAGTGATCTTGAACTGATGGTAGATGAAAGGCAGAAGTTATTAACACAGAGTACAAACAGAATCGCTGAACTTGAGGAGCAAGAAGAACATCTACAAATGCAGGTTGCACAATCCCAGCAGGAGTTACAACGAGAAAAAACTAATGCTATGCATGATTCAAAAAATATGGAGAAAAAGTTGCATCAAGCATGTCTGGATTTGGAACAGAGAACAAGGGAAATTAATGAAATGACTAATACAATAAGGTGAAAATTTGCTATTTGATAAATTTCTGGAAAATATTCTTGGCGAAAAACTAATAAATCATTTTTGTCCGTTTGACATCTACCTCCGACTTTTTACCTTTCAGAGATCTACAAGAACAGAAAAAGGAGTTGACAAATGAGATAAATGATCTTGAGGGTGAACTACATGAGGCAAACAAAAAGTCTGACAACTTAGCAGCTAAAGTGTCTAAACTTGAAATGAATCTGAGAGAAACGATAGTCAAATTAGACCATAAATCTGATATGGGTAAGAAATGTTAGACTGTGGGGTAGTTTATTAGTTTTGCTATAACTGTATACACAACCAAATTCAAATATCTATTTGGAATCATTTCACTATGGTAACTGAAGGGTACTCAGTATTTATTCATACACTGTCCACTTCAAGCACTTGGGTGTAGATAAAATTTCAAATATCTAGATCTGCATACGAAGAAGGACTTGAAAATTTTTAGCAAATCAACATGAGAGTCTAATTACATTTATAATTTTTGTTATTCTAATTAAGCACTCTATATTTGAGTTGAAGAATTTTGAAATGTTAGCTACAGTTACTTACTGTTATTTTCTAGTTATTGAGTTGGAAGAGAGGTTACATAAAACAGAAGCGGATCTACGACTAAAACAGCAGGCAAACAGTAATACAGATTTAGAATTGAACAAAGTTCAGGGAGAATTGAGACAAACAATAGAACAGCTTAGTGAGCTTCAAAGTGTTTTAACGAAAACAAAATCAGAAAAGCAACAGAAAGAGGAGGAAACGAGAGGTTACAAGGAAAGGTTAAGGTAACTATTGGTGTCCTAAAGAATATCACTGAATACAATACATACAAATTGATAAAATGTCACGATTTCTGACATAAGCTATGCATAAAATGATAAAGCTTTCAGGAATTTCTGTATTGCTGTAACATAGTTCATAACACTGTTTGCAGCTAATTACATAAATAAGTAAATAATGGCTTTGTGAGAACCATTCTGCTGGATTTTACGTAACTGTTTTAATTGTAGGAAAAGTCAAGGTGAATTAATGAATAAGAGTCGAGAGCTGGAGGAACTTGACAGTGTTCTTCGTGAACAGCAACGGGAGCTTCACCATCGCGCTGCACAAGTATCTCAGCTAGACTCTACGATACATGAACACAAAGGTGCTATGGATCAGAGAATACAAAGACTAGAATCCTCTTTGACTAAAAGTCAGCAGGAGGCTACACAGAGGGCACAACATGTAGGTAGTCCATTGTCTGGCTGTTTTAAGAGTGTGTAGAACACTGTTTAGCAACTGTTGATAGAAACTGTGCTAAATTATAATTATGTTACCCCTTATGACCAACTTATTAGCTTGAACATGGGTTGCCAAAAGTTTAATTTAAATTTTAAAAATGGTTTTAAAATAAAAATTAAAAAAAATTAAAGCTGCTTCAGGTATTGTATAAATTTGATTTAGTATAGACTATAAGTAATACTTGGTGTGAAAATAAATACTTTATTTTTTATTGATTTTTAGTTTTCATGAATAATTTTGGTGGTGTTGGTTCTTGTAACGTAATTTTTACAGTTGGTATAATCATTGCCCATAATTCATGTATTGGAGTTACACTTTTTAAAGGTTTTGAATGGTTAAAACTATTTTCATGTTTTAATAACTTTCCAGATTGCAGATTTAGATGACAGGTGTAGTGAACTACAGTCAGAATTAAAGGAAAAAGAATTACTGCTGCAGCAGTCAGAGCAAATGAACAGAAAATACATAGCTGATCTGGATAACAAAGTAACTAGAGTCGAAGACCTTGAACAGGTAAACACAACTGAACAGGATAAGAAATTATTAGCGTTGTAATTGTACAAGTGCAATTAATGAATCAAAGTACCTATTTTCTTTAAATGTACATTGCACTGCCTTTTCAAAATCTTTCACTAGCCATGTACAATTACGATAATGGTGTCACTTAATCACAGTCCCTGTATCTTCGTATTAACTGATTAACTGATGAAAGAGCACCTTTATGAGGAACCTCCAAAGTCCAGTGCCACATTTTTTTTTGTTTTCTTAGTACATTTTGCACCATCTAATGTCTAATCCTGAAACTGTAATCAAGTTTGTGAGCTATTTATTTTGTGAAGTACTGCTAAGGAATAATAGTCAGCGCAACATGTTAAACATTTAGCACATCTTTAAAAAACAAAATATTTGCTGTGATAATTGGCACAAGTTTACAGGAGGCCGTCTTTAAAACAAAAAACATTTACTGAGGTAATTGGTGCAAGTTACAGGAGGCTGTCTTTAAAAATAAATATTTGTTGATTTGCTGTATCAAAATGTTGTTACACTTCCTCACAAAGTTTTTTTTTCACTTGTCCTTCACTTGCATAGAATAATTTGTAACATCATTCTACAGCAAATTCAGCAACAGAAAAGAAAGTTGGAAGAACTGCGAGAAGAGAGTCGGGAACAGGCTCAAGAATTACGACTGGCTCGGGAACAGGTACAGAAAAAGCATGCTGAGGTCACAGACATGAGGCGAGACATGGCACAGAACCAACATGAACAAGATAGACTTATCCAAGAGCTAGAGGAAACTATACGCATAGCACAGGTAGAGTTTTGTTAAATGATACAAGTAAGCATTAAGAAGTTTGATTGTTATCTACGCAGAAACATGCAACTGTTTTCTAGTCATAAAAATATTTTCATATTAATTTGTCTCTGATTTAATGTGCAAAGCTGGTATACAAAAACAAATAAAACATTTCTACCATAAACAAATAAATTGATTTCTTCTAAGCTGTCACTAGATCTGATCTGGGAAATTTGAATTAAATCTAAATGATGCAAACATAATTGCCACTAACAAATAGTATGTGAGATGGTTAAGAAACATATGTTGCTGTTTAAATTTTGTCATTATTTGCAACACTTGCTTATTTCAGTCTAAAGAATCAGATGCAGCTCGTTTAGCTCAGGAGATCGGCGCGTGCCATGCTCGAGAATCTGAGGTTGAAGCACGGGCAACTAATGAGACAAAACGACTGAGAGTGGAGATGGACCTAATGGTGGAGCAACATCAACAACAGGTTTGCAGAGTATAACGAATGATTTCTTGATTTCACAGCAGGTCAAGTAGATAAATAAGACAATATCTCTCCTAAAATCTGCATGATAACAAGAAACTGCATTGTGTAAAACACCATTGGTTTGTCATACCTTTGTACAAAAATTTGAAATCAATCTAAAGTGTGTATGTAAATAATAAATATTTATAATTTTTTCCAATTTCCATGTATTTAGTGTATTTTGCCTCTAGAACAATGAGCAATATGCATGCTGTAAATGCCACCCCCAGTGGTTTTGGCAGCATCTGCGTTAAATGTTTTCTCGGCCATTTTCTGAAACAGTGTAATTATGTTAAGCTTATAAAATACTGTTTGCTTGTTTGTAGATAAGAGATTTGTCAGATGAGCGTTCAGGAGCAGCTGCAGATATGAAAGATCATGATACTAAACATCGTATGCAGGTAAAGTCATATGAAGATCAGATTCGACAGCTGAAAGCGAGCATGGAAAATGCAAAAGATGAGTTCTTGAACCTTCAGTCTGAACTACGAGCACGTAAAGAAATCATTGATGCTGCTAATGAAACCGTTGTCATAAAGGTTAGTTGTACATACAATATCAAGGTTAGTTGTACATACAATATCATTGGTGTCAGTTCAAGAATGATTTCTCAAAAGATTGCATAAAAAAAATGCTATGGCATATGTAGAAATATTTGTGTTTAGTTATTTTATGGCATCATCGATCATGAATGCTTATATTATATTTGCGCTAACTAACTCAAAAAAATAATTAGGATAGAAATAAAATAATACGTTTGTGTTGTGCTGGAAAAGTCTTTATTCTTATCAAATTTTTGCATTTACACAAAGCATCCAATCAGTGAGTAGAACACAAACCCACTTGAAATTGAAACAAACTATTTCATTTGTCAGGACAAGTAGAAATAAGATACTGCTGTAATAGCAGTAACAAGTCAAAAATTTGTGCTCAAGGTCGTTCGTAGGGTAGAATGTTTTATTGACAATTTTCTTTTTTGAAGGAATCCGAGATTGCACGACTTGAAGCAAAGATCTCTGGATACGAACGATCGGCTTTTGGGATATTCCGCTCAAATACAACTGGCCAGTCTGTGGGTCGACATCACCATCGATCATTTTCCTCAACAAGTATTCCACAAATCCTTCCAACATTAGGACCATCTTTAAATTCTGTATCGCCTAAGAAACAGACAAATGGTCAAATGCAACGAACTACATCAGATTTCAATATTAATGGACATGTTAACAACAATCAAGCAATGAACGTTAAGGAATTAAGATTTGCTGGTGGGGACACATCACCTCGACGGCAATTATATTCAGACAGTAATGGAATGCATGATGATTACATTGACACACAGCATTTATCGCGATCAGATATAAGTGGGGTGTTCACAAATAATGGATCGGATTCAGAAACAGATCCAGAAACATTTTCTAGTATGTTAAAACAAGTAAGACGTGAATTAGACCAAGATGTACGATATCCCATGACAAGTTCAGTGAAAGACCAGGGAGATGGTCATTCTAATTCAGCTAGAAGTCCAATAAAAGCTATGTCTCCTATAAGTACATATAGGGGCATGGAGTCCCATACAGGTAAGCATGTTAATGTAATATATCCTTTTACAGTTCTAGTCTTGACCTTTGATAGGGGTATACATGAGTGTTGATTTTTACCCAGGTATACCCCCAAAAGGTAAAAATCTAATTAATCAAATTGTGTGTGTTGCTCAATATCTGCTTTTGTGATGCCTGTCAGTGCATTTTTAAGGTCATGTCAACATGTTGATTTTTACCCCTTTGATCTAGGAGCGTGTTTGGTGTAAATCTAGGTGACCAAATACCCAAAGATTTAAAACAATAACATAAATATGTGATGTGCAATGTAATTTACACGAAAGCAAATGACAAGAAAAAAGTTTTGATTGCCTAATATGTAAAGCATCGATCAGTTGGTATCTTCAAACTTGTTGGTATGGCTTAGACTGTGTTATAAGCAAAACAAACTGCACCACCAAGTTTACAAAAAAATAACATGAAATAGTTTTTTAGTCATTATGAATCATTCTTTTTAGATACTTCTCCAGTGGTGAGCTCATTGAGAGAGCAGCTCAGTCAGCAGCGAGCAAAGTTACAGTCTTCCAGACATATGGACTCACAACCAGAACAATGGTAAGCTACTTTGATTCTTTCAAAATTATTTACTGTATAATGTAGCTGTCCAGAGTGTGAACATGTTTTTCTTTGTAACAAATATAAAGATGGCAATATTGGTTTAAGATATTACTGTAAATGAAATACTTAGTTCTCATACATTACGATATTAAAATTCAAGTCAATGACAGCTTTAGATATCATCATAGTATCTTAATCAGTTCTTAATTGTGACCGTAACTTTTTTGTTGTTTTGCTTGAATTTAAGTATACTTTTGAAGTTTTTGTGTTGCATGGTAAGAATGAAATGTATACAGTACTGTATGTTTTTCAGCCTTGCCAGTTTACAAGCACGCCTTCGTGCCAATGAAGCGAGAAGATCAAAAATTGATCAACAATTAAAACACACGTAGTACAAATAAGAAAACTCGAAGATTTAGTGTTATTACATTAAACTTGAGTATTTCTACAAGGTTCTAACCAAAGTTACTTTTAGCTAATTTAACTGATGTCCAATCAGATTTTTTTGTATATAATTATTTATTTTATAAAGTTGTACATACCAGTTTTGTAAGTTAAAAAATGTTTATTTTTATAATGAAACTAAATTCATAGCTCTTCCAAGGCAGATTTTATGTTCAATTGTACATAGCAGGTGTATTTATTAATTATAAAACACTATTTTGAATTGTTTATATTTGATTGAAGCCCAAGTCTTAAACAAAAATTCTTATTTGGAAGACATGGTTTTCGCACATGTCAATGGTACATTTATGTAGGGCTCGATTTACTCGCAGCTTATTCACAAAAATAGACTGCCCGACGCTATCAGTCCTGTGTATAAAGTAGTCCATCTCACTAGGAAACATTTACAAAGCCTCCATGATTCATTGCTGTTATTTTAGAAAGGTTTCTGTCAAAGAGCAGAGAACTGATATTTTAAACTGCATTGGCAGGAAAGATAGTGATATAACTTTAGTTGTTAATAAAAAGCTTTGTAAGCACTATAAATTTGTAATTTATAAATTATATTTGTGACGAATAGTTTTCCAAAGCCTTTTGTCGTGAATTCTATGTACTTACCACAACAATGTGATTGGACATTTTCAAACAGCTGTTATTAAACTGAATAAATTATTTAAGTTAATCAAATTGAAATACATGCAATATGTCATTGTATTCATACCAAAATGACATTCAAATACCACATCCAATTATCAACAACCTTGAGAACATAAAATGTACCTATGTATTATATTTACAATTTTTTGGAACAACATAAGCATATCACATATGGTAGTACATAAACTTGTTAGCTGTGTCTACTAAATATATCTAAAGCATGCATTCATAACTGATCTTACTTAATACTGTAACTTTAAAAGCATTCTGGGTTTGCATGTTTAATATTGCTATACCACGGCATGCATTTAATAACAAAATTAAGTATCATTTTACCTCTTACTGCACATTTATTCCGTCAAAAAATGAATAAATGGTAGGTTGGAGGTAGAAAAACAATGATCTCAATCTTATCACAGTTCCCGTCAATATGTCACTTTACGGTCTTATTTACTGTACTTTGGTATGTCCAACATTATGCGACATAATGAAAGACCAATATGAACTGAGAATGTCAGAAAACTTTTGGGTATTTTATGAGAAAGAAAACTTGTTGGTTCCAAAAATACCTGCTGAGGTATGATTTGATTATCTTGTGCAATCATATCCAGTCATCGTTTCTTTCCTCCTAATTTTATGAAATTAGTTCATATGCCATGAGATAAACAAAAAAGTACAAATGACAAAATATAAAAACTTACGCCAACTGAAACAATATAATACAAATTACACAAGTTAAATTACACCAGCATAGTACTGTGCATACCTCAGAATCATGAAAATTAAAACTATAAAAGGTGGAGTAAGCAAACTACCAAATGTTCGACTACATCCACACAAATATGCTTTTAAAATCACCTCTGAATTAAGTCGACTCCTCAATTTTGCAGGAATAAGCATTATTGTATACCTTGAAAGATATAATTATGAACAAAAATTGCTGACAGTACTTGACTAATATTTTTATCTATTCTCTTTAACTAAGAAAACACTTAAACATTCTAATTATCAGTTTGTTAATCCTTCCCATTCTATGAGATACTGTAGCTTACCATCTGGGGTCATCCGTTTACCAAGGACCCTAAATCCCTGCCCATGAGCAATATGGTTTGATATCCCAAAATACTTGGACATGCTTGACTGAAGATGTTGCAGATCGACATCCATTGTCGAATCATTTTTGCGTTTTATTTTGTTAAAGTTTTCATCTTGCAAGCTGATATTTCTTCTGGGTGACTGATCCATGTTCTGTAGATATTCTTGTCGTGCTTTCTGAACTTGTTCCACTAGTACTTCACTACGCTTCTTTCTCCCGCGCTTTTTCTTTAATGGTATCATTGGACTAAGTTTTGGTGGTCCCAAGTGCGAGTAATTATAACAGGGACTATAATGACCTTTGCTGGGGGGAGGTAACTCTACACCTTTTAAAGATGATGATTCCACATGATCACTTTCGTCATCCTGGGTCTCGTTAGTTCCTTCTGTTTCTGTGTCACCATTTTGATAAGAATCTAACAGTTTTCGTTTAATTTTTTTGCGTTGAATCTCTTCATCCTTTTCTACAGGAAATTTGAACGGATGATTATGGCCTTCATAAGTTCGTGGCCGTGGAATGAAGTATTCCAGTGTTGAATGCTGGGACGCAGAGTCCTCATCATTATCTGAGTAGTCAGCATCATGGTTAGAAACTAGGCTGTACCGTGTGATGTCACCACTGTACCCACTGTAAGACTGGTTGGAGCTGCATGCCTCCTAAAGATGGAAAATTTGAAAACATCAAAGTCAATATCTCCCCTAAAGCTCTTTATATATATTATGCCAATAACTATATCTTTGCACTCTGGTACGATGTTTGGATTCTGTATTTTTGTTTCATCTCAATGAAAAATGCTTATATAGAAATATGTCTTGTTTGAACCTTCCAAAAGGCTGAACTGAAATAGGTAAATATAGTATATCAAGCAAATTCCAAACATTTGAGCACATGATATATGCAGCAGGTTGTAAATCAAGGTGACTGTTTAGATAATATACAAGCACACATTAAGGGTCCCAATGAGACTGCTTTTAAGATTTTTTTTTACATACTGGTTGATTAAGAAAATAGCAGTGAAAGCTTACCACTTCATTCAGCCGAGTTCGCTTATTACTTTTAAGTTCCAGTGAATCGTCCAAGTTACGCCGAACTCTCTTTGCACCATATCTCACTGGAATAGGAGAACTGAAAAAAAAAACTGCTGTATGATGTAACAAAACAATGTAAAGAAACAAAGCATACTATTCAGCGAAATTTTAAAGTAACCAAAGTTTAACCTGGCATTATGTAAAATTTGTGCTGGCTAGTAAAAAAGTATATACATGCAAACATGTACAAACAAAAATTTCTATGTATAGTTTATATAAAGAGTCTTCAAAAGTGCAATTAAAAAATGGAGATTTAATAAAAGCATAATAATTATTTCTATTTCATTACAACCTATCAAATGGAACAAATGTCTTTGTTTTGCGTCCTTTCATCTGCAGGTTATTTAGAACATCATCGGTTATTGGACCGTCACATGGAAGAATAACATGAGGGGCTTGAGGCGGGATTCGTGTTCGAAGCCCCCACAGTGTCACCTTCTTCTTGATTTCCTTGCCAGACTTAAACCTAACAACAACAGAAGTACATTTCAGTTAATATGAAAGACCCATTGTTTCAGTTACAGTTTTGTTGAAAATGGCAGATTACGAATGCTTTAAAAGTGTGGATATCAATAAACTTATGAACAAGACATTTGTCATGTCTAATGCCCATCCAATGTGTAGGATTATATTTTTTTTAACATTATTGGTTTTTTACATTAGAAAAGAATAGAATACATCATGCATTATAATCTGGTTTA
>JAOXYB010022314.1:2581-14060 GCA_028565635.1 Phoronis ovalis | reverse complement strand
TGCTATTTTAGTTGGAGTAATATGTGCTGCACCAATGATGTCAGGATGGTATCGCTCACAAGTCGTTAGTTTCTATGATGACACCGATGAATGTGATATCAAGTATGTCGATTACGGTGGCTACGCTCGTATTCCTGCCTGCCAATTAAAGCAGATCCGTAGCGACTTTATGACTCTGCCGTTCCAGGCTGCCGAAGGATACCTGGCCAATGTTACCCATCTAGCAGGTATGATAATTGTAAAGTGTGCCCACTATCACACCTTGTAGTCTTCAGTGAGGTGCTTGTGTATCCTTACGGAAAAACCATGGAATTTCTTTAAACTGTAGTGAGAATGGGTACTGTTCCAATGATTTAAATTTTTAAAAACAGAAATGTTTAGAAACTTGCTTAGGCTTATACAGCAGATGGTTTTAACTTTCTTGAGTTGCATCTTGTTAAATGATAGTGTGCTATTAATAATGCTGTGATGTCTGTTATCAAGTAATATATATATATATATAATGCATCATAGTATTAGTAAATGCATTCCAACACAAATGAAATATATAAAGTGAAATGCAAAGAGGTAAAACTCAAAAGTGTGAAGTTTCATGCTATTAGTAGATAGCCTGAGATTTCAGTGTACATAAAGAGGTAGCCATATTGAAATGAGTACAAAGTTTTGTGTACTCTCTGATTTTGAACAAATCCGTATTAGTGAAGCTCTTAAAATAGTTTAATAATTTGTATCAAACTGCCGTAACAAGACCTTTTCTAAGCTTATAGCAAAGCAGCATACAGCATAAACATTTCTGAAGTCTGGTGTGCTGTCAAGTACTGTACAGCTCAAACTGATAAAGCGTCTTATTAACCACATTAACTTTTGGACATGGATATAACATAGCAAAAATATTTACTTTGCTGTTTTGTCTTTCTTAATTACAGATGAGAAGGTTTTCTCTCAGGAGTCTGCGGCTGTGTTAGAAGAGTTGACACAGGGCGTTGTGTTGCAATGTCAGATATCAGGGTACGCAGAAGACAACGTCCCTTATCTGCAGTTATACTGTGTACAAGGATCACAGGTGAATGAATAAATCAATTTTAATTTTTGCATCATAAAGTTTGCCATTACTGCTGAGTAAAAGAAATGCTGTTCAAGATCAAAACTATTTGATTGGTGCTGACACTTGTGTATTTTGAGCATGGCCAAAAATGTCTTTGTAATTATTAATAGACTATTTGCATGTACTTGGTGGAGCCACCAGTCTCAAACCCAAACGATCCCAGCATGTCGCCTTCAGTGAATGAACAATGACGTACTTTTGCGTGCACTCGCGCAATTCATTCACAAATGCATCCTTCGCATGCTGAGCCAAAACCAAAAAAAAATCTTATGTTCTTTGACCTAAAAAATACCCTCTTGTTTGTGAGCATATCAATACATAAACAACTATTTATTAATATTTTTTGATTTTATTAGATTTTCACCGGTTAAAGCTTTTCTAAAGTCAGATTCAAAAAAACAGGTTTTGTGATAACTAAAGGGTGCCGGTATTGAAAGGGTCTGACTGTAGCGCCCTCAAGTGCATGCAAATAGTCCATTCAGGCTTCGTTGCTGGTTATGGTGATTTTCGCATCTTTAAATTTCCCTGTGGAATTATTACAGGGAAATGTGAATGCTTATGTCGGACAACTAGATATCTTTATCACTGATATTGACCTGTGGCGCAGCACCAAACCTTGTTCTCATGAAAATTATTATGGTATGCATATAAAACAATTACTTCTTATTTTGCAGACAACATTTGTGAACAGAGAACTTGTGAGCCGAGGCATGGTACGATGGATTGAAAAGCAATGATAACTTGAGCATTATGTGGGTCTCGTGTGAGCCGAGGCATGGTACGATGGATTGAAAAGCAATGATAACTTAAGCATTATGTGGGTCTCGTGTGAGCCGAGGCATGGTACGATGGATTGAAAAGCAATGATAACTTGAGCATTATGTGGGCCTCGTGTTGAGTACTTGTATATATGTTTGTCATATTGATTAAATATCATCGTTATGCTAAAATGTGATTTGCTGGGGCACTAGTTTGTGTATGTATTTATAGGCTGAAGATGTTTTTGAAAGTAATTATGTAGGCTAGATTTGGGTTATTGCTTGTAGTTTGTTTAAGTAGTGCGTCTTGGGTTTCGTGGGATTTTCAGGTGCGTAGTCCGTGGTACTTATTGTTCCAGTAACCTTCCAATAATTCACTGGTAAGTAAGACATGATCCCGGAAATGTGACAAGACTTTTTAGGTTGTCATTTTTCCTCTCGCTTCGATGCAAAAACATCTCCAAATGTATGAATGAACTTGTAAATATTTTGGAGGGGAAATATACCTAACAACGTATTCCTTCAAAATGCATTCTTTCATTTATTAAAGTGTCTGTTTTGAAAAATCAGAGATTTTATTTAGAACATGAGACAACTGACTTCGAAGAAAATAGGAACATGTAATAAGACAAATCCAAGTAAGAATCAAAAGGTTGTGATCTTTTGTCTTATTATGCATTACACTTTTCTTCAACGTCGGTGGTCGTTGATTTTTCAAAGTAGACAGATTCTTTAGTAAATACAAGAATGTGTATTGAAGGAATACATTGTTAGCTGTGTTCCCCTACCAAAATATTTCCCAGTTCATACATACATTTGGAGATACAGACATGATTTTGTATCAAAGCAAGAGAAAAACTGGCCGCCCCAAAAGTCTTGTCTCGCGTTTCCATGATCATGCGTTATCTACCAGTGGTTCAGTTGGCAGGTTTATTCGATCACAGTGTTGTTTTGCTATATAGTGTTCCTGAGCTAACGTGGCTCTGCCTGACTGATCATGGTCTATTTAATAAATAATTTAATAAATTGGGTTCAGAAGGAGGCTAAATACAATAAATCACTGATGGCTCACTTCTTTGTATTAAGTAGGAATTTGGTAAAGTAACACCTTAATGGTCATACTTGTGAGTAGAAGTAAATGTATGCAGGCTCCTGTCTGTCCAGACAGAGTTGGATGCCGTGCAAACCCAAAGAGTTTTAAGTTTAATATTCCCATCAATACGCACTATGCAGGCATTCATTTATTCGTTAAGATGTAGACTTCAGTGACACCTTGAAGGTTAGAATCTTGTCTTAGGCCTCCGACAGGCACTTTGTTTTGTGCAGTAAAGAGGCGGAGTAAATTATGCAGATGCTCGTCAGTATAGATCCAGTGTGGTGGCAAGTCTGCGGTGTACCATATTACTGCTGTTGTGTCAATTCCGAATATAACTTGATCAAGATTTTTTACTGTGAATATTTATTCAATGTTTTTGTTCGCTAATTTCATTTTCTTATAGTTAACTAATCACTGGCAAAGATTTTTAAATGTTATCGCAGAAAGATTTTTTTGTCGAAGCCAAATTAGAGCTTAGTATCAACTTACATTCAGTTATAAATCTTAACTAACAATAATTATATGTTATGAACAAATTATCATTTTGTATTTTGATCACTAAAGCCACCACATATTGGTTATTTGTAATAGTAAACAGTAAACAATTTTGTTTTATTGAACTTCCGTGCGATAGATGTTTTCGGGATCAGCAATGTTATCAAATAGAGAGCACTAGGTATAAACCAGAATTGTGAACATAATGTTGGTTATAAATACTGTCTTCTTGAAGAAGTCTGATGTGTCGGCACATCCTAAGAAATGGAGAATTTGACACAAACGTGTAATTATGAAAGGAAAGCATTATCTGAAAATAGATTTATTTGAACTGTAAATACTGCTTTAAATGCTTTCCCAAAATATCACGAAAAGTGCATCTGTGGATGTGCGGTGTGTTCAGAGTTGTGCTTCTTTTTTCTAAATCGTTTTCTATAACTTCACTAACAAACTGAAATTTATTATTGTTGTACAGACTGAGCTGATGTGAGTAAAAGTAGACTGTATTTTATAAAGTACGTTTTGTTTTTCTTCATACAAACTTTCTTATTTGAAACCTGATTCTCACTTATCATTATGTGTATTCTTGATAAGCCAACTTTAAGACTGCAAGTTTGACTGAGGATGTATTTTCCCCAAAACTTGCAGTATGTTTTCACATACTGTATATACATGTATCAACCTATTCTAGCATCTAGAAACATTTATAACTTTAGTGACTACATCAGTACTTGAGTGAATTCGAGAAAGCTTAATTCTGATAATGATCACTTGTTTTATAAATGTAGTACAGGAGTAATGCCAGAAATAACCTTAAATAAATGAACTTAGACCAATCATTAGTCCTATTTTGTGGGACAAGTTTTGTCCAGTAAATATAATTTTGTAAAACTGTTTAATCTGCTGTAATATTTGAACAAGATATGAGAAAGGCTAAGAGAGAAGTGGTTAAGAAACAAAGCTAACTAATTTAAGTTATAGAATTTTATTTTTATAACAAGCAGTTATATATGACGATTATTGCAGTAATATGTGCAATTTATATAATAATGTATCTTGCAATATTCACACAGAATTTCTGTAAACTCATGGCAAACATAATCATGTTTATAAAATATGACGGCTATAGAATGATTGATTAGATTTGATAATAAGAATTCTACACAGCACATAACATATTAACACCTCAATATTTAATACACAATCATTTGCTGAAGACAATAAAATTATATGCATAGAAGCATGCCTTATCCAAAGCTGCAATAGATTGTAATAAGGCATCTGCAATGCTGATTCGACATGATTAACACTGAAGTAATAATTATATCCTCATTCATTAATAAGAAGATCTTGCCTGCCAGTTCATGCATGATGCTGTTTTTTTTATTCTTATCCCATAATTTGATATAATTATGTCATTAAGCAGCATCACAACCCTCTACTTTTGTATGTATGTACATATTACCTTTATATGAGTACAATTATTACAAGCCTATGACCTGAGTGAAATGCAGCAGAGATAACAAAATCTCAAATATTTTAAAGCACATCCTCTGTTAATGTTTCTGTTTTAATACATCGGTGTTACAAAAAATATTATCTGGTCATAAGAATATCTAGCTAATATTTTATTACTAACCAGATTTTGCCCCAGCTGATCTAAATAATCAAAAGGTACATCCTAAATACTCAAATTCTAATAAAATCGTTCCCTTTCCTACCACAACCCACATTATGCAGAACTAGATCCTGGTTTAGAAGTGATAATGCAGGTTCTCACATTCTTGATGCTCGAACTTTATATGAAAAATTATTATTCACAGTATCCTTCCTAGCTAGAGACTGCAAAATTTGCAATTTATGTTACAATAGGTGTTTGCCGTCCACGGCTAACACTAAACATATATAGGATAGTAAAAAAAAAAAAAATTTCGAGATAATTAAAAACACTGATGTAAAAGAAATAAAAAAGAGAAATAAACATTAACTTTTTTTTTAAGTTCACAAGGACTTGAGCAAGTCTAAGTTGAATACAGTTTACATTGTTATTCTTTTCAGTTTGCACCATTTTGATTTTTAATTTCATATATTCTTTGCAGATCGAACTTGTTCAATCTCCGCGGATGTTTCATAACCGAGAAAAATGAGTATTTGTTCCTTCCAACGTTGCATGAATAGTTTCAAAACTTCATTCATAGTATCAATAATCTTTACGAGTTGCATGGGCCCAAACGAGACGTAATTTTAGTGAAGTTGCAATATTAAATAAATTCCTATGGTTGATATCTATTGCTGTTTTGGGGAGCTGTTGATCAGCATATTTATATTCTTTTAATTCTATTTCTATTGTTTTTGACAATATTTCAATCTTTAAATTCATCTTTTTATCTTTACAGATTTGATCAATCTTGGGCCATACCTCTGAAGGCAGGGCGATGAAGCAAAGTTGTATGACCACTTCCTTCAAACAATGAACACTCTCTAAACACCTTAGAAATTGATCTACACAATTTTTATCTGATATTTCTTGTAAATTCTGTGAGAATTTTTTTAAAATACGCGATGTATTCAGAAAGTCAGATATAAATAATTTTTTTACATTTTTACACAGCTTCAGAATGGAAATTAAAATATGAAAATCTAGTGAACATTCAGGATCTATCATATACAGGAGTAGGTTCTCTACTGCACCACATGAGCTAAGCAAGGAAAGTAAATCCGTTTGTGGGGATTTAAAGATTAGAAAAAAATCTTTTTTTTCAACATGTTTAACAGCTGGAAGAACTATCATGTTTGCTCTCGTTAGATAATCATCTTCTATGGGACGTACGTGCACATACCTTCTGATGGATTCGTTATACATAAAAGGGTTATTACATAAGGTACTAATTGTTACACTTAAGGAATCATGCTTTTCTAATTTTCTCAGGTACTGGCTACTAAACCATTCCAAATCTTCAACAGGATTCAGAGCCTGCTCAAAACCCACAATGTTAGGCGAGGTTTCCAATGTAGACCATAATAAAGAGATTGGTGCATTACAACCTAACAGTGTTTCCAGTAGCTGTGCGACATTATCCCTCATATCTAATGTCGGTCTCCCTGAACATTTCATTTCAATAAACTTTAGTTTTTTACTTTTTATGATATCCATTGTACAGCCCAATTTCTTAATTGTTAATTCATTCCACATTATTTTCAATGAACAATATATACTTTCAAATTGATCACCCATCTCATGTACAACAGACAAACATTTTTGCAATTCATGCATATTTTCATCTAGACGAAACATTATCTTTTTTGGTAACTTTTCTGATAGCATGTTAATCATCCTCAAAAATAACGGCTGAGGACACAAATCATAACACAGTGCTAGTGTCCCATAAAGGGTATAGTGTTCAGGCAAATAGGTCCATTCTGTTTCTCCTATTAATGTTTTAAAGATAAATCCTTTAGTATGGGTACTAACAGTGAGTCCATCTAAAGGAGCATCAAATACAACTTGCTTAATGAAATTTAAATTACTGTTCGAGAAACCTAGTTCTACAACAAACTTTAACACCCCCAATAATGCCAAAGAGCTTAGGTAACCAAGGTTTTGTTCGGGTTGGTAGTGATTGTATACCTCATATGCAGCAAAATATTCTTGTAAACTTTTGTGTGCAAAGTAAAAAATGACGTCTGGATTAAGTAATGATTCACTTGTGTCAGTAACTAGAAATCCACATTGTGACAGTTCATTGGTTATTATAACACCTAGGTCATCCCTTCGAAAAGTTAACTTAGTATTACTTGCTTTCAAACCAGTAATAGCAATTTCACCTAAATTCATTGACAATTCATTGACAAACTTTTTATTGTATGTTTTATGAACTTTAACGCAATAACGGTTCATTACTGTACTCACTAAGTCCTGATATAGTTGTGTCATTGTGCTGAATATAATGTTCTTATTTTCCTGTGCTAAAATAATTATAAATATTAAACAAAGTGGTGTTCTACTTAACTCGCGCACATATTCATTGTTATCCAGAAGATCTATGATACAGATTTCAAGTTCATCTTTTGATATGGAGTCACTGCTTTTAGAGTAACTATGGATGTGCCTAGTAACAAAATCTTTTCCCTGCTCCAAGCTAAACCCCTCATTTGACACTTTAGTATGGAAGTTCTTAAAGTCACTCAGATGTCCACGTCTTGTTGTTACAATAACTGATGCATCTCGTAGGATATCACCATTCAGAAGATTAACGAGTTGTTCATTTTCCTGCAGTTCAGCTTCATCATAACCATCCAGGATAAACAGAACATCCTTTTGATTATCTGTGATAATCTTCCAAACACATTCTTTGCTTTCATGAAAATCCTGTGGTAAAAGTCGCTGGATAAAAATATCATCTTGTAAGCTGCGTGTGAGATGACGGACCTGCAGCAGAAGTACAATTTTGAACTTTTCGACTCCGTACTGTGACTTATCTTCCTTTTCATTCTCTTGTGCCCAGTTGCATGCTAGTTTCCTAGTCAGTGTCGTTTTACCTGTTCCGGCGTTTCCTTCAATAAGAATGCGGTTTGGTACAGGACACGACCTTGAATACTCCGGATTAAATATTTCGTCAATAGAAATTTCTTTCCTGTAAAATTCAGTGTACATTACCCCCACACATTGGAAGTACTTGTTTACAGAAATTTATAATATGTAAATCATAAAAATATGCGACTGTACTTTAAGTATGTTTACATTAGATCAAGAGAATTGATCTGTTTTAACAGAAATGAGACAAAAACAGAGATTTCTCGGTTACTAAGCAGAAAAAAATTGAAATCTACAAGATAAATGAATTCTTTCAGAACTGTTTTAATAAACAATTATCAGTATTCAAATGTTGGCCACATCACAGTCATACGACTGTTTAAAATTCTATTTCTGGATAGCTTCCATACTCACCTGTCATCAGTAATAGTTAGCGTGGTGTATGTTTTATCAAGACTCACTTTAAAGCTTTCGTTCCACAAGATAGGTGTGACAACTGAATTTCTCACATAATGTGATTTCAAGTTTGAAACAAGCCGGTGCAAATTTTCAGATCCTAAGAAATAAAAAAATAAAAATTCGTAATTAAAAAACGTTACCTCTGACATCTTCTTATGTCAGTGTAAATTTTTTCATTTTTTATCTACAACAGCATTCCCACAGATTACATTGTTAATTAAGTAATAGATGTGTAAAGCTGAAATTTACAATTCTTGCATTAGTTTCAAATAAATGCGCTGCTCTATTAGTTATCTTACTAACTTTGCTAGATTCATGATGCATAATTGTAATAATAGCGATTATCTTACAAAATCAGTTATTATTTAGCTTGTCAATTCATCATCAGTCTCTCAGATGTGAACACGAGAATGACCGAGTGGTCACTTCAATCATCACCAGGGGGCGTGAGGTCGAGATCAGGCGTACAATGAAAAGTGGAATAGTAAGCAATTTGGTGGTCATACCTGCACGAAATATTTAAGGCTAAGCTAGACCCTGGTTACGGTTTAAAGAAAAATTCGTGAAAAATCCGTGTTGCATTTTTTTCACACAAAATTATTTTTTTCTGAAACTTTAACATTCATGATATGTTATTTAAAAACTAGACAATTTAACAATCATACATGGTAATGGTAGAATTAAGAATCTATCTGCATTTGGCAGTATAGATTAACAAAAGTCTATAGATATTTACTCTTTCTATCACAGAACTGTAAGACTATGAAAAGTCACTTTCTTATCTGTTATAGGAATATACAATCGCTACAATTGCCATTTTGGATTAAGCTAACTCTTATGAAGATAAGCTTGTAAAGGTATTCTGCAGACAGTTGTCCATCACTAAACATTTACACATGTAAACAAACTACTAGATACAGTCTTTTCTTCAGAAAGCTTATTGTTTATTGGTAACAACATTGTTGAGCACTTTACTAACTTTGTATGCCCAAGAACTATAAAGCCTCACAAACTGAACTTTAAGCTGACATGCTAGTTCAGTCTGAATAAATCTATCCGTTAGTGTTAAGTACCTTCTCAACTAACGTCTGGGCTTAACCATAGTCAATTTTTGTTATATTCCTTCAACTTAACAAGAGCGAAATAATTACGTCATTAAAGTTTTGCTAACCGATATAAGCCTTTTCTCTGTATGATCCATCGTCGCCTACTACATCAATTCTATCATGATCAATGACTCTTTCTGGATAGGTCTCGCCTGGGAATTTGTTTTTTGTTTTGCGGACTATAGATAACCTGGCAGGACGGAATGTGTGTGATCAACCTCCTGCCCCACTTAGAGCACTGTAATACCTATTATAGTAAGCTGCAATTTGATTGGTGTCAAGACTTTCGAGACAGAAATAACGGGATCATCGTTCTTCTGCTTTTTGAGATAATAAACAAAAATTGACTATAGCTGGGCCCAGTTGAGAAGGTACAGAACACTAAGGGATGGATTTATCCCGGGGGAGGCAGTTAATATAAAACTGGGTACGCATGTCCCAACAAAATTTCGCGTGAAAGGGTATGTTTTTCGAACCGCCGGAGCGTAACGCGCTTAGAGGTGTTTTTCCCAAACGTCACTTCTTTAGGGGTGTATTTTTTCAAAAAACTCACTTCCTTATTGGTGTATGTTTTGCAGAATTTCACTTCGTTAGGGGCTTTTTTGAAAAGCCATGTTGGAACATGGGTACCCACTTTCATATTGACTGCCCCACCCGGGGATTTATTCGGATGCTAGTTGTGGTTAGTAACGCAACCTGCATGGTAGTATTACATATGAAGTATAGTCCTTTCTCGTTCCCTTATAAAATGTTTTATGAATTCTGTGCAGCAGTGCTTTAATAACATTTTTTGTGGTATGTTTTTATTAAAATCCAAACTGATAAATTCTCAAAGGCAAAGCATGAATAAAACAAATTGTCTTGTTATTATTTGTAATTCCTTTTCACAATTCTGGAAATAATTATTCTAATTACTGAGACATATGCCTGAAGTTCACATAAGTCAGTAATAAACATCAAGAATCGAAAACTAACAGTAAGTCTGGTGATGGTCTGAAATGTTATGCTTATAATAAACTTACATGCTAAAAATATCATTATTTTAAGGTTCCTTAAAAAAGCATAAGGTAAAAAATATTCAATCTCACACAAATATGAATCCTATTGAATCATATATAGAATTCTATAGAAACTTTAACAAAATTCTATGGAATCTTCTACAGAATTCTACAGAATGTTCTACAAAATTCCATAACAAATTTTTATTACTCGTTTTTGTTGCTATATATAGTACCAGGAAGAATAGTACAAGTGTTGTACATAAACCAAGTAACTTGTGTGGGCAACAAGTTTTATATAAATGGTTAAAGAAAGGAAAGAATTATGGCTCTTAGCATTATGTGCCGAAAGCTGTACACTTGCCTGTACAGTTGAGACTGACTTTTGTATGTAAATCCTATATTTTTTAGTCATTTATTTATTCCTTCATTTGTAATTCATACATAATGTCTATGCAATTTGCTTTGTAAGATATATGCTTATATAAATACGTATTATTATTATAACTACTGTATAATCAATTAAATATGTTAACGCCATAAATATTGGTTACTTAAAATAATTAAATTGAGAAAAGTTTCACATAAATTGGAGGTTGCTTCCTCTTCTGGCTGGGTATGCCTATAATAAGCTAAGTTAATATATCTATACCTAGCCCCGCGGTAGAAATTTTATTAATAAAGAAAATGCGCTGTTCCATTCATATGTACATAATAATTATTTACATGGTATCATGACAACGTACGTAAAGTGAGAACCAGATTCAGATTTAGAACCAGATTCAATGTGAAGTCAGAACCAGATTCAGATTCAGATTCAAAACCAGATTCAACGTAAAGTCACAACCAGATATTCAGGTTCAGATTCAGAACCAGATTCAGATTCAAAAAAATCAAAACGCCCTCAATGCAGGTGTTTGATAAAAAA